>NCQT01100627.1:23681-38313 GCA_002740465.1 Stenocereus thurberi
TTTTGGCTTTTTTGGTATTTTTGTATGCATGGCATGGAGAATAAAGAAAGGTAAAAAATGAAGAATGACGAGAAATGATGGATGATTCCAATTAATCGTGCGGCAAGGGTCATATATAATGATAATGGAAACCTTCTTTCTTTTCCTATTAAAGGCCAAGGATCCATATGATATTATGATGGCAAGACAATGAAGGGTAAGATATGGATTTTTGAATCCTCTAATATGATATATATAGGAAATGGGATAATTGTGGATGCTAAAAATATATGGTGAGATCATGTGGAGGATTGATGATATAAATCGGTTGGTAGTGTCACCTAAAATCATGGGATTCTTCCCATTCTTATCATACCATGTAGATATGTATAATATATGGCTGAGATGCTAACACAAAAATATGGGATTTGATCCATTCTTTCTCTCCTCGTCAATCTCCACCCTTTTTGGCATTATTTATTTTTTTCTTTGATCAAATCCCTTTGGCATTGGACTTGCTCTTCCTTGATTTCATCTCTCTTGGTCCATAGATCAACCTATAAAATCAAAAGGGTAAAATAACTAAATATCGTATAATAAACCAAATTACAAATATAGCTCAAACCCATATTTCAACTTTTTTATTATCATTTGTCCCTAAAAATGCAAATGTAAGTAAATGCTAAAAACAATAAAAATCACTAAGTAAATAAGGGTAAAATATGTTTGAAAATAAAGCTCTAACAACACATTTTCTTGATTTAACACCACAATCAAGAAATTTTAAAAGTTGAAAATTCAATGTGGTATTTAAATCATCAAAAATGTGACAACTTGGAGATAAACTATTATTTGAAGATTCAAGTATGGATTTTATCTCACACTTACCACTTTGGAGAATAGATAAATAAAAAGAATCTTTATTTTCCTCACCATTTTCAAGCAACTCAATTTGGGCATACTTCACATCATTAGGTATAAGGCCTTGAATTTTATCATTACCTTCATATTCTTGCTCTTCATATAGTTGATGATCCTCCTCTTGCTTAACATTTCCATCCACGATCATTTCATCCTATTCCACAAGTTTTCTTAGCACCACATTTTGATTACTACCATACAAATAATAAAGAGTCTCCCAAATCGCCTTTGCAGTATCACAATGTGAGATAAACTCATAAATATCAATAGTAAGAGGACAATATAAAATGTGTGGAACTTTAAAATTTTTGGACATCTACTTGTAAGCGTCCTTAGTATATTCATCTCCCGATTTCTTAATAACTATTGGACCTTTGATCATGATCTCCAAAAGATTCAGACCCTTATGCCTGATATAAAGTTCCATTGTTTCCTGTCATAGAAAATAAGTAGTACCTTTAAAAAGTAGAGGCAATCAAAGTCAAAATCATAACTAGCCATGGGATCGAGCTATTAGATGGAAAAGACTTAAAAAATTAGTACTAGCTATGATACTAATTATTGGCCCAAGATGGCTAGTCAAATCACCCTTGAGGGGGTGAATAAGTGGTGATCAAATTCACAAGATAATCGATATAGAAATGCGGAAAAATAATTACGTGCAAAACACGTTATTTATAGAGGTTCAGTCACGCCTAGTCCTCTACTCATGAGCATCCCTCGCCAATGTGATTTTGAACATTTCTCTTTTATTAGGTTGGGCAATTGCACCATATTCACTAATCGTACAACATACGTGTTGACCTTACAACTCTAGGAGTCCCAACATATGTGTTGCTCATCAACCGTACTTAGATAGTCGGCCCTCCGACTAATTGATACAAAGAAAGATAACAAGATTCACTTTATAACAAGGAGTAAACAAACACAATAGATATGCCAATATAAACTCGATGTATCAAGTTCTCTTAATGTGTTCTTCTTGATTTACAAGTGTAGCTCTCTCTCTCTCTCTCTCTTTTCTTTTTTTTTCCTCTTTCTCAACCGCAAATGCATCTCTATTTATAAGTAGTGATGTTGGAGAGGTTGGAGGATTATTAAGAAGGTGACCATTGCATCAAAAAAGGAGATTTGATCCTCGATATCATTTAAAGGCCTTAAAGTTCGTATTTCATTTTCAAGCCCTTGAAATCTGCAATTTTGCTCAATATTTACCCCTTGATTTCTAATGCCTGCTTGCCTTATTTTGAGCTAAAGATCTTGCCAAGAGGATTATCTAGAAGCTAATTTTTAGCAGCATAATCTTTCAAAATATAAGTTTAATAGATATTATCATAATTAGGCAAATATTGACATTTTCAAAGATATTGACATACAAAGTATCACATGTTATCTGAAGGTTTAGTATTCAAATTTGAATATAAATATCACTTATTCAAATTTGAATACTAAACTATCTTCAAGATGAAATCAGCCATGTCAATATCTACTTATAATCATAACACATATAAACAATAGAAATACTAAGATAGGTCCAAATATGACATGATAAATATACGAATAAACCAACTCAATTTTTTTCTTTCATCAAAACATAATAATAAAATATATTTTGAGCTTAAGGAAGGTAACACCTGTGATGTTACAAAGTCATGCTTAGTTTCGACCAACCCCAAAAGATCAATATTCTCGCCCTTAATCATGTCTTCAATGATTCCCTTTCTATGATCTCAACCTCAGCCTCTGATGTTCTACACTACGGGCCTCATTGGTACTGAGGAGGCTTACTTGGTTGCTTTCCCAGTTGACACTGCTAGAGTGCTCTCTTTGTTTGCTTTAGATGTTTTGTATTTCTTATAGATGCTACCTTCTCATAATTGATCACGGAAAGTCCCAAAAGTTCTTCAATGTCAGGTGCATCTTTTGCAATTTGCTGAATTGAACTTGATGTGTGGGTGCAAGATTGGGTAGACTATTTCCCTCTTTTCATTGGTTTAAGGCCTGAAGGAGTACTTTCGAGTTCTTTCTTCTTTTTCTTCTAAATCAAGGTCACCCTATATGGGTCACGAAGGTGCACTAGATGTAGTGTCAAAGCCTAGAGGTTTTGATAGCTCTTCGAAATCCCTAAGTTATTTTCCCCTATTAATTAACGAGTGGATTCCGATGGATTAGGGGCTCACACTTTTATTAATTGTTTGATTAGTGTTATAACTGCTCAACTCTGATATCAAGTATATGCAAAAGATTCACAACCAATTACATGATATCCATGATGTCATTCTTTAAGAATCGTTGCATGTGATTTGGCAATTACAAGGTGGCCTTCAAGACCGATAGTATATGATTTACCAAATTACAAGAGCCAAGATCTAAATGTATAATTGTCATACAATAAATGCTCATTAAGGGAGGATAAAAATCTATCGATTGCATCAGAAATCTTATAGACTTCAAACCATTTTTCTATTAGATAGCAAACATGAAAAGATTGTGATAAATATAGATGGAAATAATGTTCTCATATTGTTCATTTTAGAAACATGTGTACTTGTCAAAACAAATTGGAAGCACTACTATAGACATTCCAATAAACATAATAAGTGCTAAAGTGCCTTCGGACAACCTCAATTAGATTATGTCCACTTGCCATAAAGATAAATGTAAATAAGAACAAAATATAAAATTTGACTAAAGGGTGTAAGTAGTGGAACTAACATTTTCCTACGGTGCAGAGCTCAACAAGTGACTAACGTAAGTTGTGAATATGATCACATTGAATATAAAATTATCCTTAAGCTAGATCCCGAATAAATAGAATTACTAGTGCCTAAACCACTGATCGAAGGTCAATTTATGAACATTGTGACTAAATGGCATAAATAACAAGCCATTTCAAAGATATTACATGTCATGCAAGAATGAGAAATAAAATTTTCTTGTGGTATTAAGAAGCATGGTCAAGGAAGATGGAACTGCTAAAAGGATAACCTATCTTGGACTCTGAAAAGATTTTTTGACCTTGTGAATAGCAAGATATTATAGTTCTTCAATATAGACTAGTCAAATTTCTCTAACAATCTTCCTTTCCAAACACCCTATAATTTCCCCTATGTTATATACCAAACATAGGAATTAGAGTCCCATGAGAACACAACATAATTGTTTTTGTTTGGTCATTAGGCCTCAATTTACAAGAGTCAAGCTATTGTTTGCCTATAAAAGGATGGAGCTCTCAATGCCATATGTTTTCTATTCACAATATTCTCCTTATTTTAAGGAAATAAGTGTCAAATCACTTCAATTAACTTGAATTGACATGAACACACAAGATAAAAAAAATTTATATGTGTTGACATCCTGATAAAAAACTAAAACTGTAGTTATAAGAGCAATGCAAAGAAGCCTCCTTTAACAAATTGAATTGTTTTAGGACCCAGCTTCAAATGATTGAATTCAAAACATGGAGAATTTCTTATGGAACTTTGATGGGGATGAAAATAAGCAACAAATAATAAAGGAAGTGCCTAAGCTAAAGGGAATCCCACCACCTAGACTAACAAATTATCACTTAATCCCATAAAGGCCTAGCCACCAAAGCTCAAGATGAAGTTATGACTCTTACCATCACCCAAATAAGGGATAAAGATAATGAGATTTCTAGTGAGAGAAACAAGCCAAAGACTAATTTCATTTCAATATTCAAGTCATAAAATCTGAAAACTTACAAGGGTTCAAGCCAATGTACATCACTAGGATGATACCCTCTTCTCCTCAGCTTTAGTTAATCAAAGGGGATTACAAAGACTACTAACCAATGACATTAGATTATTGCAATTGCCCAATGGAAAGCTTGCAGAATGT
Source organism: Stenocereus thurberi (assembly GCA_002740465.1). Classification (NCBI taxonomy): domain Eukaryota; kingdom Viridiplantae; phylum Streptophyta; class Magnoliopsida; order Caryophyllales; family Cactaceae; genus Stenocereus; species Stenocereus thurberi. Next base: position 28,443 of record NCQT01100627.1, read on the forward strand.
ACCACCAACTTTAAAGAAATAAGGGACCAGTAGCAAAATTATTATGAGCTAAAATTTTTGCACTTGTCCTTGCCTGAAGGCCTCTTCAACCAACTCAAATTGAGGAAATTGCTAGATATACTCAAGGGGAAAAAAAGCTAGGGATGTCCACTAATCACTCTCTAAAGATTAGCTCTTAATTAATGTATCATGTGGTAGAGTTACAAATTAACCATTACTTCAATTTATAAATAGGATTTATAGTATCGATAAGTGGGGGTCAATCCCACAAGAAAATATTATGATAGTGTGCACGTTTAAATTACTAATATTTAAAATTTTTCCACTTCAAATTCCAGAAATAAAAATAGTACACACTTGATATAATAATTCTGAAAAATTAAAAATAGACAATGACAAAGAAATTAAAATAGAAATAAAAATAGAAACTAATAAGCCAGAAATTTTATACATAAAACTATACAAAATTACCCAAACCTACACTAGAAAATATCCAAAATACAAAATCCAATTTCTTAGACTCAAAAAACCCTAAAAAGCAAAATTAAAATTTAAAAATTTAATTTTTAAACTCAACAAAAAAACCTTGCACTAATAAATTGGGACCAAGTCTAGAAATCAATTCTAAAAAATTATCAAATAAATTTTGAAAATGTTAAAAATTAATAACTACAAATTCAAACTCTAATTAAACCTAAGGTGACTTAAAACTCAAAATAAATCAAAAGGAATGACTTTAATGTTACTTCTAAGAAATCTATAAAAATTAATAAAATTAGAACACAAAATTATTCTAAAAACTAAACCACACTAAAAACTCAAACCTAACTAATCTAAAGTTATCTAGGCACACGAAAAAGACTTCTCTTTAGAGGGGTTGATGAAATTTAATAATAAAGATCAAAACTTTAAAAATAAATTTGACAAACTAAGGAAATAAACTAAAAATCAAACAAATAAATGTTAAATATAGCAATATGATGGAAAGCACTTAGTGTAATCTATATCCACCATTCAAATCATTATTTATCATCAATACACAAATTGATTTATTCATAAGTTAGACTGCAGAAGACAACTCCTAGTGGATCTTCCCTATTTTTGCAAAGTTTGTACTTCACATAGGTCTAGCCCTAAAATAAACCCTGCTAGTGTTGATAACCCTAACACTATTGCAAGAATTTAATCAAATGAGAACATCAAACACTGAAAAAACCTCATCTAGCACCTTATAACCACCTTACCAATAAATTAATTTAACAAAAATGCTCAACCTCTAGAGTGAGAGCATTATTTTCAAAGATAGTGATCATTGGATCAGCATTTATGATCATCATGGACCTTTTGACTATCATCTTGACTTTTTGATAAAGGGTTTACAGTACTACCTTTTCATCAAGTGACCTGACCGACGAAGTAGCAGGTTGAAGGTATCTTGAATGTCCATGACCTAGAAAGCTATCTTCTCTTCTATTCTCCAACTGCCATGTTGATGACAACTATCCCCCAAATGGTCCTGTGAGTGCTATCATAGGCTCTTAAGCCTTGGGTTGAAAGGGTTATGTCTGCTTCAGTTATGGCCAACTTCTTTGCTGCTCTTTGTGAGCATATACTAATTGATGACCCATTATCCACTAAGGTCATGGGTATGCACGTGTTTCTGCAAGTTATAGTGAGATATAGTGTCGTGTCGTGTTTTATACCTTTAGACAAGAGGTCTATATCGCCAAAAATTATGGCCGAAGGGGACCTTTTAGCTCTAAGTACTACTAGTTTCTCAGGGGTGACCCCATAAGGGTCCTCTTAATGGTCTATAGAGGATGCTAGAAGCTTCCATATGGTAATGTTATCCTTTATATTTTTTGAGATGGAAAGGACAGGATCCTCTTGTGGTTTTTGAGTTATTATTAGATTTGGTCATTCCCCTTTTTGAATCTAGTGTGAGGGATTATAACATTGCCTATTGGCGGGTGAGATGTTGGACTTCCTCTTCATCTCATTTCACCTCGCGCGATTTCAGTTGGGATGAGAGGAGTCATCAAAGTCTCTTATTGGTCATTTCTCTATATTATGTTGGCTTTATCCCCAATGAGGGACCAAGAGTCAATTTCTTCTTCTATAGAAAAGACTACTAGTACTAAATTCAATGAGTTAGCCTGATTGTTAGGCTTAGCTGTATTTGGGATAGGTAGAGTTCAATCGTCTATAAGATCTTGTATGTTTAGTTTAAATGTCAAACATTGATAAGTGAAATTCTGCATCACATGGTGATAGTTGCAATAAACGCTCATGTCATATTTCTCACTTCTTTTTCCCTAAGATAGACCAAGTACAGGTCCAATAGACTTAAGGAGCCCTTGATTTTCAAGTCTTTTTAGGGCTTTCTGCGGGCTTCATTTCAAGTGGGGTAAAGACTTTATCCAAGTGGCGAGGTCGATTGGACTTTACGTCATTAACCTCATTTATTATGTTAGTGTTAGAGATTGCCTTCGTATCCTTAAAGAAGCTTTTATTCACTTGGCAACATCATGAAATTAGATAAATCTGTTCGAAGGGAAACCTATAACACCCCCAGCCCTAGGGCTAGGAATATTATGTTTCCTTACTTTCTACTTAACTTTTGGGATGAAACTGACAGAGTTTTCCCTAAAACTGACCATTTTCAAGCTAAAAGCCTTACAATAAACCCCTGCAATCAAGGGAAGCATAAAACATTCTAAAATAAGCTTAACGGCTACTTGCCAGAGTTAATAACTCAACGAACAACTCGCTCGAAGTACATCAGGCAATATGGTTCATTAATACAGAAGAAATGAAAGATACAACTCAATAGTTCACACAATCAGAGTACTAGAGTTTACATCCCAAAACATAACTTATTTCAATGAAAAGGACAACTGACAAATTAGATGGTTGGCTCACATGGCCATACAGAGCGATTCCTAAACCGAATGCACTACATGAACTAGAACACTTGTTTACGAACGTTTACGAGTCTAGGAATACATTACATGACTTCGTTAAACATATAAGATCCCCTCAAATGGGCGCACATGACGCCTTGCAAGTAAGGATAGACTCCATCTTGGCATAAGTGACTTGGCTTCTACTGGTCATAATGCAAACCTAGGGAAAAAGGGGAAAGAGTAATAGGATGAGCAACCACACACTTAGTGAGTATTACCCGACTCCTTAAAACCAAAATTGTTGTAGATAATAATATCATTAATAGCCACATATCATGTGCTTATGTATTACTATTGTATTAGGACCCATAAACTTCATTCTAGCCACTTAAACTCCTTTCTAGGTCCTTAAATAACCAAACCTCTTTAAAACCAAGCACTCAAGTGCATAAACGAGCAAGAGGAACTATGCATTGTATCTTCTTTCACAGGTTATACACATTCAAGTTTAAATGTATGATTCATTGTAGGGATATAGTCATGCCTTACTTGTGATTTCGTTCAAGCACTAGTTCATAAAATAACCATAGGATATGCACAGAGATCTTCCTTTCTTCTTTCTAAATGACAGAGAATTTCGTTAATTCCCAACTATAGGCTATTGGGTAAATACGTGATTTCTACCTTGTCTATCCAATTCACTTATGCAAGATGCTTAAACACATGGGATAGAGATTATGCAAGGAACTTTCTTTCACAAAGATGCACATTTAAACTTACATGTTCGATGCATTACAAGGATATGACCATGCTTTACTTAGAATTTCATTCATACGGTACTTAGAATCTTAATCACAAGACATGCATAAGAATCTTTCTTTCTTTTTCTGAAAATACTTTACTTAGCCTCTTCAAGCTCTTGAAAACTATAATAGCCCAACCCTAAATCATATTTATTTATTTAATTAAGCCATGTTATTCATTTTTCACATTTATTTNTCTCATTGAATCATCCCAGTTGGAAAAATTCATTTCGGGCCCCATTTTGCAATTCGAGTTTAATTTACCAGATAATTTCGGAAAAAATTGATAGTAGGCCTCAATATTTATGATTTAAAAGATTAAATTATTTTTCATGACATTCCATTTTAGTCCCGAGCTTCCCAAAATAAAAAATAAAAAATAAAAAAATTCAAACGCACTCGGTTTAAGCTAACTTGCGAACCCGAGCTCGTTTAAGGTCGATTTTGGCCCACCAAGACTTGCCTCTCTTTATTTAGCTAATTATCCTTAATTAGACCTTAATTATGCTTAGTAAAAGTAGCTTTTGGGGATGAAATTTCAACCATGTATATATTTTGCCTAAGGCTCATTTGCACCTAAGTAATTCAAGGCGCTTTCTCTCTCCTCTTCTCTCCTCCTTCTCTCTTCCTTCTCTCTACCCACAGTAGCAGCCCCCTCCCAGCCCTATTATGGTGTTTTCCGACTACCTTCCAGCCACTCTCTGGCAAGGATTTCAATCCCCAAGCAGCCTGCCTCCATTGGCTACCATCTTCCATCCTCAAAACCACCAAATATCATCTCCATCTCTACTTATTTCAAGCTCAAAGTAAGTGACTTCAATTTTGTTCTTTGAATTTTTGATTTTGCTTCTTGTTTTGGTTGTTTTAATGGTGGATTATGCTGCTTTTTTAAAATTAAGAATCATCTTGGTGATGGATCATGGTGGAGTTCAAGTTAGGGTTAGGGTTTTATCTTAATCATGCAAGCTTCAAGTTCAAGTGTTGGATTTTGATTGTTTTAAATAAGATTTTATGATCTTCAGCATTACTAATGAATATCAAGATGTTTATGTTAATTTATGTAAGTTCAAGAGTGATTTACTGGGTGGTTATGTGAAGAAAAGCTTGCAAATAAGTGTTGTTATCCTATAAACAGACCCAAAACAAGGGTAACTTTGGGAATAAACTGGTATTTCATGGGACATGGGAAAATTATGATTTTTGGTGTGAAGATACTTCAATGAGTTATCTTGTAATAGGCTTTGGAATTACTCAATTTTGATTGTGTGGACAAAGTTATGACCAATTTACTTAAGATTGTGCAGAATACATTGAAACTGAGAGCTGAACTGGAATAGTAGACTTACGAAAAAACTGGTATTGATTGGGTCACTGAAAAATTATGATTTTTGGTGTGTGGATAGATCAATGAGTTATCTTTCAAATGCCTTTTGAATCGCCTTAATCCAAGTTCTTGGAAAAAGTTATGGTCATTTTTCTACGACTGCGCAGATTGAATTGAAATTGTGCATATCTATGTTCTACTCCACTTTTAGGGACCTTACTATGTGAATCATGCTTTATGTCCTAAATAAAAGTTTTCGTGGACATTATGAGCTTTTCATATTGGGGTTTTACATCTTATTTGGAGGTCAGGAGTGAAAGATATGGATTTTCTGATGCAGACCATCAAACGGTAATATGAGTGAATATCGAACTTTGTGACATTTGAAAATATTTTCAGAAGTTTCTATATAATTATGGGTATTGCAAGGAAATTATAAAGTGTAGTGAGTTCAACAAGTTTGATTATGTACAGAAGCTTACTTGAGCTGAAAACTGAGTTAAATAAGTATAAAACTGAAATTTAGGAAGTGAGCAGAGTAATAACTCAAAATCAGTGTCCTTTGGACCAAGTTAGGGTGTTATATGAGCTTTTATAAACCTCACAGCACCCCTTATGGCATTAAACCATTTGTCACCCATTTCAGAGGCATTAACCATTCTATTATTCATTTCAGAAGCATCACACTTTTCATTATCCATTTCAGAAATATCAGAAATCCATATTTCATTTATATCAATTAAAATCTTTTCACTATCACCTCAATCATTTCCATTTAGCTATTTTGCTTCAACTTATTGCATTTTAAGTTTAATAACCCTAAATGATTTAAATCAGTTCATTTTGATTTAACTTGTCTTATATTGAATTAAAATCAGTTTATTATATTGAAATGCACAAGTTATGTGTTCCGTTTCATTACTTAATTTCTGTTACACATATTTTTACTTACTCAATTATGCGAGTAAGGATCATTTATTAACTACACATACTTACAATGACATTTATGAAACAGAGTTGAGGCCTAGTTATCGTTCCCCATTTTGCATAAGTGTTATCAAGTCAGAATATATTTATCAAGTCAGATGATATTTATGAAACAGCTGACTTATATCAAGTCAGATGATATTTTTAAAGACTCGAGGTATGTACATTGCCTGTATCTTTAGAAATTAGAGTGTATTTGTCAACGTTATCATATTTGGTAAGTACATTAATGAATCAGTTTACACAGTGATTTATCAGTTAATTAGTGACCCCGTCAGTTATCAGTTACAGGGCATTGCCCTTCAGTTACCCGCGTGACTTCAGGTTAGGTCCCCTGGTCAGCTTGGCAGGTGTACACCTATCCATAGATCTCAAGGAGTTCACTATCAGATAATAATTAGTAATGCAGTTTTATATTCATCTCATTCCCTATTTTGACCTTAAATGAATTGCAAAGCGGGCCCAATCAGTGTTTTAATGACCATTTAACAATTCAGGAATGCATATACTGAGTTTTGGCTCACAGTTTGAAATGTTTTTCATGTTTTATTTTAGGCTAATGCTCAGAGAATCGCCCTCATGCCAGCAAATCCGCTGAAGAGAATAAGTAAAGCCAGGAAATCCGGATGGATCAGAAGTAATGCAGTATATGCATACGTTGAAGCTGTATTATGAATTCTTCAGTAGATGGAGATGTAGATATTAGATGGTGAATTATATTTTTTTATGGTCTATAAACCCTATATTGGTTAATACTGTTTGTGAATGGTTGATCATATGTGAAGGTGTATGATTGAAGCTATGCTTAACAGTATCATTTATAGCACTCATGTTTCAAGCCTTGTCCTTTTGGACAACGGTAACACCCCTATCATTGGGTTTATCAGTTATAGATTATAATTAAGGCATTATCAATGAAATTCAAACAGTGAATTATGTTTAACTTTGGGGCGTTACAGAAACTCTTCTCTTAGCCTGTTAAGGCTCATATTCTTTAAAAGAAATCCCTTTCATAATGGTCCTCTAATGACCCTTAAAAACTGCTTGAATCTCATTCGAACTGGCCTCTTAATGGCCCTTAAAACTTTCTTTCTTTCTAAAGTGCTTAAACTGGCGAAATGCCAATTGCCTTTTTTACTTATTAGGAAAATACTCTGGGTATAAGATTATCAGAATGTGCTGGTGGGATGAGATCCATTCTCAACCCCTAGTGAGACTATCGCTCATGCTAAGCTCTTACTCCCGGGATGGTAATAAATTGGACCTTAACCCTCATCAGGGTCTCTAGGGCTTCCCATTACTAGGACCAGTCCCTAGGCTAGGGATTCCCCCGTGCAAGCAGGTTCACTCTAAGGGATTCCCCCATTCAAGTGAGCTCACTCCCATCTTATTATCCCTAAGCATGATATCTTAGCCAATTTAAAGTGTATGGCTATAGCGGCCAATCAGTTTGCTGCCTCTCATAGCGAAATTCTTTTTCATACAACTCACTCTCTTTTTATTTAAACTCCTTAGGAATTCGCCCGTTGTAGCAACTTCATTCCAAAAACTGTAATTGTATAGTTAAAAAATAGGCCATCAATTGCTGATAGTTATGGCTACTATTAGTAACAACCATGAAAACCTTCTTTTTCAAACTCACCCTCACTCTGCAAAATGAATCTTAATGACATAAAAGGGAATGGAGTTTGGACATAACACATTCAAACACTTTATAATCAACTCAGCAGAATAAGCCACAACTGGCCTCACAATCCACACGACTGCTGTCAATCACAACTCAGGCTCCCTCCTCACACAATACCGACCACAAAGAACCTCAAAACTCTCGTTGGTTCATACTCAAGCCACCTAACTACAGCTCAGTTTTCAATTTCATAACCATAGCATATTATCACAAAAGTCAAATGAAATAACTGCATATAAACTTACCGAGCAAGCAGCAACCATCCAGTGGCTCGATATAGCATATACAAGCATATATACACATATTTACATTGCATTCACTCAAATGAACTACTTAACAAGCTTAAACAAACTAATGGGGCATGAAACTAGCTTGTGTTTATATTTCACAATTAGGAAGTAAGCGTGCCACGTTCAAGTCATTTTCAAGCATAATTTCACTTAACTTAACATGCATCCATTCAAGCGTGCTTAGGCTATTTTAGAAGCTACTTCTAAACATGATTTAGCTAACTTAACAAGCATTGATTCTAGGCATTCTTAGTTCTTTTCGAAGTTACTTTCAGACACAAATTAACTAACTTAACAAACATCGATTCAAAGTAATAAGCATGCCTAATTCATATCATTTTTAAAGCATAGTTTAGTCGCATTAAGGCTTATGTATCTATTTTAACCAACCAAGGTTATTAGTTCATTTCAAGGACTACTATTCAACATGAGTTAACTTACTTAACTTGCATCGATTTGAAGCATGCTTAGATCATTTCAAGGATACTTTTAAACACAAACTAACCCAATTAGCATGCATTGAATGTAGGCATTCTTAGTTTGTTTTGAAGTCGTTTTCAAGCATGAATTAGTTAACTTAACGGGCATCAATTCAAAACATTCTTAGGCTATCTCAAAGCCACTTATATGCATGGATAAACTAAACTAACATATATCGATTCGAAGTCATTTTCTATTTCGAAGCCACTTATAAGCATGGATTAAGTAAACTAAGATATATCGATTCAAAGTCATTTTCAAACATTAATTAACTAAACTAATATATATCGATTCAAAGCATTGTCAGGTTATTTCGAAGTCACTTTCAGGCATAAATTAACTAAACTTAACATACATCAATTTAAACTAAATTCAGCTGAAATAGAACATGCATAATCTCAATTAATCTAACTAATCCTAAACTGACATGCATCACAACTTAAGGGCTAAAACATTTTTGAAATTACTAATATTTAGGAGGTGAGGAGCACCCATCTGGACTCCAAGCTAAGGACCCAATTTGAGTGATTTCTGGATGGACTGAATTTCGGTTCTACCCACCCTGCTGTCGTGTTGCTATCACTGCTGCTACTCTGGTGGTCGCCAACATAGCCCCACCGTCGGCGGCGATGGTCATGGGGGTCTGGGGTTGAGGGTATCAGACCCTAACCCTCAAATCTTTCTCTGTCTCTGTCTCTCTCTCCCTCTCTCTCTGCTCACTCAATCTCCCTCTCACTCCCTCTCCCTCATCTACCGGGCTCAGAGGTCGTGGCTAGTGCGCGAGACAGCGGTGGCTAATTCGCTGGCTTGCCACCGCCGTCGTCCCTTCGGCTCGCCCGCACTTGGCCCTCCCTCCCTCCTTGTTGGTGGTTTCGGTGGCTGGGATCCAAAAAACACCGCCCATTGTCGTGGTTTTGTTGAAGATGAGGGCTTTCACCCCCTTTGGTTATGTTTTATTATTTTTTTATTTGTTGCTTGCCCATTCAACTAACATCGCTAGTCTAATCTCGTATCTCATGTTGTAACACCCCCGACCTAACGCGGGGCGCGTTACACGCCACAGCCTTTCCCTGGGGAAAGACTGTTAAGGCAACTTACTTAAACCTATTGAAACATAACATAAGAAAGACTCAATATTTGACACTTAAGCCACTATACATAATTGGGTCATGAGTTTAACCCTAGGGCCAGAGATGCTAGAATTTTTCTCAATTTTCTGGGACGAAACGGACAGAGTTTCCCCTCAAATCTGACCGTTTTCCCAGGCTTTAAGCCTTACATAATAACCCTGCAATACATTAAGGTACTAAATATACCAACAACTCAACGGCTACACGTCGAGACCACAACTCTACGGGCCACACGCCCGGAGTACACAGAGCTTTCTATTTTTC
>NCQT01100648.1:0-10701 GCA_002740465.1 Stenocereus thurberi
TCCTAGGTCAATTGTTTCTGATAGGGATACCAAGTTTTTGAGTCATTTTTGGATTAATTTGTGGAAAAAGCTAGGTAAAGCTTAAGTATAGTACTACTTGTCATCCACAGACTGATGGACAAACTGAGGTCACTAATCAAACCTTAGGAACACTCCTAAGAGCTTTGATTAAGCCTCATGCCAAGGCTTGGGATTTGCTTTTACCCCATGCAGTGTTTGCTTACAACAGGGCACCAAGCAAGGCTACAGGTCTATCTCCATTCAAGGTGGTCGATGGACTTGATCCCCTTAGTCCACTTGATCTTACACCACGACCAATGGACCAGAAGCCAAGTGCTGATGCAGCATCAAGGGTAGAAGAAATCAAGAAGATTCATGAGTTGGTAAGGAGCAAGATTGAGAAAACTAATGCAGCCTATCAAGCTTAGGCCAACAGGCACAAGAAGAAGATGGTTTTTCAACCTGGAGACCTCGTGTGGATCCACCTTAAGAAGGAGAGATTTAGATCCAAAAGGAAGAATAAGCTCATGCCACGAGCTGATGGTCCCTTTGAGGTACTTAAGCGTATCAATGATAATGCTTACAGGGTTGATTTGCCAGGTGACTATGGAGTTTCAGCCACATTTAATGTAGCTGACTTGAAAGCATACCATGAAGACGATTACCTTGCTGATTTGAGGAACAAATCCTCTCAACAAGGTGAGGATGATGGAGTCCCTACCACCATTGACAATGAAGAAGGTCCAACAAGTCCTACAAGGATCAATTCAAGCTCTAAAATCCAAGCATTAGCTCACATTGTGGAAGAAAGCCAAAAACAAGCACTCGGGTTCAAAGATCAGTTTTTATCCAGTTTTGTCCACTTAATTACTTAAGCTACATTGTGGCTGAAATCTTGGAATTTTACATTTTTGGAAACCTTAAAATGTCCCCTTTCAAGCCCCAGCATCAATTCCCAATCATACACACAAAAGAAGGGGAGATCAAAGTCATTTTCTAAACCGTCCAGTTTTGTACCCATGTTGCACGGTTTAATGTTTGAAGGTGATTAACCCATTTAGACCTTGTTTAACCTTAATTTCTTGGTTGGCCATTCATATACATCCTAAACTTCCCCCCCAAGTTTGAAAACCAAATCATCTTCACTTTCGTTAAGGTTAAATCAAGTCCCAAAATCGGTTGAAATCCTGCCCGTGAACCCGGATTAGTGCTGCCGGTTCTTTTTACCTTCTACCATGGGTTTCTTTAATTTTAGCTGAGTTGGCACACATCCCAAGGCTTCCAGAAGGCTAATGATCAGCTACAAAAGAAGAACTCCTTGAGAAGAGCAACCAATGAGAAGAGAGCTGCAAAGAAAGTTGTCTCTTACTTCCTATTGGTCAGCCGAAAAGGGGCCATTACTTTATGGCTGAGCACATGGCCTTAGCTGAGTTTTCTGGTTGATTAAGCTTAAGGATGAGCTAATTACATTGTAATGATCATTTGTCTTGCTTTCTTTAACGCTTTGAATGTAATTAAGCTAGCTTGAACAAGGATTTATAATCGGTTAGACATAACCGGGTCATTAGCATAGTTAATCCCTTTCCCCCTTAGGAAGGAAAGGTTTAGTGAGGTGCTAGCTTGGTTGTGTGCTTGCTAGAAGTGTACCAAAGGGAGGAGGCACGGCTTTGCTGGTTCATTATTCAGTTTGAAAGAAAAACACTTTGAGAGCATTTGCCTTCTCATCTTTAAATCTTCACTTGCTTATCCCTAATCTGGTCAATTAAGGTGGTGATCAAGTAAGTCCTAACCTTGATTAAGTGGTATTTCTGTATCTTAATCTAAGATTAGGGACCCTAAACTTGCATTTGGTGGTGATTCTATATCCAAATAGTGAGTTTAGTTCTATCCATTTCAAGTTGCAAGTGCACGGATTCAAGGAGAACAAAACTGAAATTTCAGTTTTCAATTCGAGAGTTTGTGTTATTCTAGCTGGGAATTCTTTCCCTCTTTCTTACCTTCCTTCAATCCACACTCACATACATCACTCCCAAGTCATCAAACTCTTACGAACTGCTAAGTCGTCAAAGTTTCAGACTCCTAAGTCAATAAAGTCAAGTCATTCAAATCCAAGACTCTTAAGTCATCAAATTTTATAGATTCTCAAGTCATCAAACTCTCACAGACTGCCAAGTCGTCAAAGTTTCAGACTCTTAAGTCAACAAAGTAAGAGACTATTAAATGATTCAAATTCGAGACTCTGACGTCATCAAATTTCGTAAACCCTTAAGTTGTCACATTCGAAGATTTTCAAGTTATTATATTAGACTTTCAAGTCAACGAACTCCAATTCAATGTAATTGTATGCTTGATGAAGACTTTCAAGTTACTCCTAAAGACTCCCAAGTCACAATTTGACTCTCAAGTCGCCCTTAAGCTTCCAAGTCCAAGCTTTTAGGCTCTCAAGTCAGCGTAGACTGTCAAATTGCCCACATGATTCTCAAGTCATCAAAATTAAAGACTTCCAAGTCGCTTAAAGATTATCAAGTCAATAAAATTACAAACTTTAAAGTCAACTCAATGACTCTAACGTCATCGAAGATAAAGACTCCCAAGTCATCATAGTTAAAGACTTTCAAGTTGCCTAAAAACTATCAAGTCAACAAAATTACAGACTTTAAAGTCAACTCAACGACTTTGAAATCATCGAAGATAAGGACTCTCAAGTCATCATAATAAAAAAAAGGGCAGCCTGATGCACAAGCATCCCGCATTCACGTAGGGTCCGGGAGAGGGCCGCACCCCAAGGGGTGAATTATAGGCAGCCTAACCTGGCTTCGTCAATGGCTGATTCCACGGCTCCCAAGTCATCATAATCAAAGACTCCGAAATCAAAGACTCCCAAGTCCTCAAAGATTTTTAGGGCTCCTTCAAGTTGGGGCAATGGACACGAGCATCACGCTTCAAATTTGCAATTGTGACAATGGAGTCTTCCGCTTCTAGTCGTAAACCTCCTCCTTCAAGTTAGCATCAACGGTGATGTAAACCTCCTCCTTCAAGTTGGTGGTATCCCCCTATAAGATGGTCTCGTCCTCCGATATGTGTTGGCGATGTAGGCGTTCTACTGCAAGATGGGAACGACAAGATAACCTCATCCTCCTTGTTGGATCCTCATTCATATCGGCGACAACATACTAGTCTTCTTTAAGGTGACAACCTTCACCTTCAAATCACATGACGTTCTTGTCAAGTTGGTGATGACGATGATGTGGCCTCCATATTCACATTCAAGAATGCCGCCCAAGGCGGACCCATGTGAGCAAGCCATCCAAGGGTGAGAATATTAGATGGAGCCATCCGAACACCGAAAATAATAAAGGTGCCCTATGGTGGGCGCCCCTTGCGGGACAAGACATCCAAAGGTCGAAATTAAATAATAAAAGGCGACTTATGGTGGACCCTTGCGGGCAAGCCATCCAAATGCCGAAAATAATAAAGGCGACTTATGGTAGGCGACCTATAGTGGACCCTTGCGGACAAGACATCAAAAGGTCGAAATTGAATAATAAAAGGAGACCTACGGTGGACCCTTGCGGGCAAGCCATCCAAAAGCCGAAAAATAATAAAGGCGACTTATGGTGGACCATTGCAAGCGAATCATCCAAAGGTCGAATATTATAGAAGGTGTGTTACGCTAAACCCATATAGGCAAGTCATTCAAGGGCCAAAATTTGTCATACTACGTCTTTGGCAGCAAATCATGGTGAAAGGCCACATCTTTGATAATAAGATTGGGATATTCCACAAGTTGAAGGATGAAGCTGCAAAAATGAATGTATAAATAAATAAACAAAAGAAAAGAGCAAAATCAAAAGAAGTGGCAAAGTCACCGCACATTCTTGGTTGGAAGCAGCAGGAAACGTCTAGAATTCATGCAAAATTGTGATGCGGTGTTACTCCCCGGCGTAATTTGATGTTCATTATCCAACAAAGGAAAAAAACAAGAACATGAATACCATGGCCGGCCAACGCGAGAAGATTCTGAAAAAAACAAAAAAAGTTCCAAATATATATATATATATGTATATGTATATATATAAATATGTGTGTATATATATATCTAACTCCAACCCCACACAAAATCACTAAGAGGTTAAACCGCACCCAGCTTGCCATCGAAGTTGTGGCTATAAGTTTTGCAGGATTGCGAAATCAAAGAATACGGGCTCAAGAAAATCATCAAGACGCAATACAAGAAGTAAATTACAACAGTGACAGTACTGGATCAACTTCCTTTTCCCTATCCTTGTGTAAATCAAGCAAAATTTAAAGGGGGCCGAATCTCTCTGAAGTTGAGATTAGGCAAGGAAATGTAGGCTACAGTGATAGTTATCGCTGAAATAATTGCAAACGTCCAATATTGGATTTACACAGAATTTGTCCGAATTGTTCATACAGTATTTGCTTAAGTTGCTGTCAAAAATACAGCTAAGGGGACTCGTTCAGTGAAACAGACGGAGGTGATGAACGGTGGGAGCTGCTTGCCATATATTTATATAACTTTTGGTGGCAGAGTTTTCAATTTCTACTCAAATACAAATATTATCTCCCCAAATTGTTGATAAATTTTATCACCAATTGGTAATAGAATTTTATCACAAATCATCAAATCAGAATTATCTTCAAAAAAAAAGGAGGCGGTCCACAAAAAAAAAAGCTCCTATGTTTAGCATATTCCAAGTTTTCGTGATTTAACCGCTCCAAACACCCAAAAATTCATATACGCGTTCGATTCTCGAAGGGGGCATTTGTAGGAGGTAAAAATTTGCCAGCAAATCACATGGCGCCATGTGTAAAAATAAAATATTTTTATTTCACCCAATTATACTCCGCCACATGTCAAATTAATTACGACGGTCCATTAAATTAAATATTTGATGGAGAATTATTGCGGCTAATTAAAAAGCACCATGTGTTACAAATGATGCAGAAAATCGACTATTATTCCCTTTTAGATGTAATTAGGAAGAAAACCTAATCCCGACTGCTCTCTAAAAAGGGAGCTACTCCTCTCATTTTGGGGGGCATTCAGAAGAACTCACAAGAGTTCAAAAATTCTCTCCGGAAAAAGACAATAAGCACTCCAAACACGTGTCGTCTACTTTTAGAGATCAATCTATTTTCTTGACAGAGATTAAGCCTATTAGGACCTCTCTCCAAATAAATTCATTCAAAATTATTCAAGGAGATCTAATAAAAGAATTTATTTATTCAAGTAGACAAGAAAAACAATTAAAGCACGTGCTGTCTACCATTAAATATCAAAGAAAACTTGTCTTGATTGAGATGAAGCCTCTTAGGCTATTTCTCAAGATCAAATTCATTGGATTTCATTCAAAAGAAGTCAAATCAATCAACTTGATTGAGATTTAAGTAAATTGACCATCTTTCAAGGATAGATTGGAGCTCGAATCAGATGAATTATTTAATTGTTCATCTTATAACAATTAGACAGAGATTGTGCCAACATATACAAAATCAATACAAAAATTCGATTTGTTACTGAATTTCTTATCTACTTTATTTTAGGCTCAAAATTTGTGTTTACAAAAAGATTACGTTAAAAAACAAAATATGTAAGTTACATCAACTGTCTTACTTCATTCAACTCTCTCCCATTCCTTCTCACTTCCACATATAACCAACCACTTCTACCCACTCTCACCCACTTCTTCCCCCCTTTCTCACTACCACTTATTCCACACCCACAATTTCCCAATGAAAAGGACAGGGCTTACATATAGTTAGGGTATGTTCTTTTCGTTGGTCTTTTTGGATTTACCAACTTCAACGTACTTCAATAAAAAATACCAACTTCAGTCCATTTCAACGTACTTTTGCCCACTTCAACGAACTTCAACCTACCTCCTTCAAAATTTGATTCTCACTGTTTTAATCAATTTTAAAAAATGTACCAATTTTAACCTACGTCAATCAATTTCAACCCACTTCAACCTACCTCAACCAGTTTCACCCTTTTACGAACTCCAATTTACCAATGAATAGAACGGGCCCTTAGTATGATAAAAGACAAGTAAAACCAATAAAGCAAGGCTAGGCCGAAGCATTCAGGCACCGTTACATGTAGTTTATATGATAAAAGATACATGATCGACATGAAGATGACAATGATCAAAATCAGAATTCCAGCAACAGATGAGTCTTCTCCTCAACCAGTGAGCCTGATGAGTCTTGCCGCACACACCTTTTTGTTTGTTTCGGAGCCGTTTAGTTTCAGCCTTCAGGCACTGGTAAGAGCATCCGCCCACCCTTGGTTCTCTTGTTCAATGTTCTCAACATGTTCTGTATCCGCCATTTCAATGACGACAAAACTTCTGAAAAAGAAGGGAGAGCACTTATACTAAAACATCCAACAGACAAATAATTGGTTTGAACACATTACAACATCAACTTATATAAGGGGAAAAAGAAACTTAGAAAATTTTGCTGGCCACCTCATGATACTGCGTTAACTTAAAATATCAATTTAATAAAATCAGAGCACATATCAATTAAGCCTATCTGAATGGACCGACACAATATCTTAGGTCATTAAAAAAATAAATTAATGTTTCTAATTTCTTGTCAAGCCCCTCATAGCAGAACAACAATTGCTTTCTAGAAAACCTATTTTAAAATAATCGTACTTTTACAAATCAATTTTCTAGAATATTAAAGCTCCACTTGGTCCTTAAAAAATTCGCTTGAAAGAAAAGTTGATGGAAAAAAAATGCGAGAAACAAGAAGTAGGAAGAACGTGAGTTTTCTTCTCTTGCTTGGATTGAGAAAAAAATACAAGAATTTAGATGAGAAATTTGAATGTTGATGAATTATTTAATTTATGTTAATATCATCTAAACAATGCAACTTAAAGGAGGTTGGGAATTCATTGTTAGAAAGTTATAGCTAAATCAATGGCAAAAGGAGAGGAAGAACACTGTGTCGTGGTATACCACTGCCTTGAAAGCGATTTTGGCCCGACCGAAATGCAAACCAAATTTGCCGATCGCTCCCTAAGGTTAACACAATAAGTATTTGAACACGTGAAATCAAGGTCAGGGACTTGGAACACGCAGTGTATCAGTTGCCCAGAAAAGAAGAGAGAACAGTAGAAGAAGAGAAGAGAAGAAGGGATGATGTTTTTGTGTGTTTTCTACAGCTGAAGAGAGGCTGTATTTATAGGTGCAAAAGGCTTGTTTGAGTAAAGAAAAATTAGCAGCAAAACAAGGAGAGCCATATGACGAATATAGCTGTAGTGAAAAGGAGAGGCTCATGTTGTTTGCTAAATATGGTCACTTGACTGCTAAAAATAGTTTCTACTGGAGGAAAATTGGCAGACAATCGCTGACCAGGAACACCAATGGACAAAAATAGAAGTTATTTTCAACAAAAAGATTAGCAGATGAAGCCCAAACCCAAACCCAACCTACACCCACATTCACAGCCGCTCCGTGCTAAGCCCGGATCGGACTAGGCTGGCGGTGCACGCATGTGTGTGGTGGTGACTCTCTCCTCACACTACCATAAAAACCAGACCCAATGTTACTCAACAAGCCCAAAGAAGGAAAATAAATATAAACCACACTCCAACTTCCAAAACCACCTTGTGAGACAAGAGGGAAGGGGCTACTGAATGCCATTACACACAACAATCCTCCACTAATGGCATACAGACTAGTGAAGAGAAGATTTGGCAAAGGAATGATTAGATACTTAATCATCAATATCTTTTAATTGAATTGATACATAGTAAAATAGGGCAACAACCGTGTCTATCGAGTGAACGAATCTTGAATTTGATAGATCCTGATTGAGACCACCACTACACATATCAACCCTCATGGACACTGTGTATTTCGCGATAACTGACTAGCACCTTTTAAGGCTATGCATATATCTTGGGTCTCATAAGTGCTATAGAGAGCCAACCTTAGTCTCTCATAGAAGGCGACCAAACCTTCACACTAACGTAGGTAATTACATCAAGTCCATCTCAACGTAGAGCACCATAACCATGGCTATAGAATCATTAAGAGCACAATGATGCTCTACCTCACATGTATTAAGTAGTGAATCCATCAAGTGTGTCTCAATAGCATCACCCCAGTGAGCCATGGATCCATTAAGAGTATAGGAGCTCAACCTTTCATAAGCACTATCGCATGTCATAGTGATGAGAATGTAGTGCATATAGAGGGTGATATGGCTTCGTTTGACCACAATAGGGTATCCACCATAATATCTCAATGCACAAGCTTGAGTCTTATCCCCCTTGATGTATTAAGAATGACCTGCCTTGTTAATCCCTTAGTCAGTGGATCCATTAGATTTTTCCTGGATCTCACATATTCCAAGAAATGATGCCATGTTTTAGCAGTTGTTTTATCGCACTGTGTCTGATGTGGATATATCTCTTCTTTCCATTATACACACTATTGTGTACAACTTTGATTGCTGCTTGCGAGCCACAATGAAGGCAAATAGCCATAGACTGCCTCCCCTACAGTGGCATATTTGTTAGTAGAACTTTCAGCCATTCAGCATCTTGACCTGCCAACTCAAGAGCAATAAATCCAGCTTCCATGTTGGATTAAGCTATATAGGTATGCGTGGTAGAGTTCCATGAGATAGCTCCTCCACCTAAGGTAAATACATAACTACTAGTAGAACTAACTTTATCGTTATCACAGACCCAGTTTGCATCACAAAATTCTTACAGACCCAGTTTGCATCACAAAATTCTTCTAACACAGCAGGAAATTTGTTAAATGTAAACACAAGTCAATAGTACCTCTCAAGCACTTAAGCAATCGAAATAATGCATCCCAATGCTCTTTACTATGTTTGTATGTATGATGACTAAGTTATATAACAGCATAAGCAATGTTAGAATGAGTATAGTTCATAAGGAACATCACACTTCATATGATTTTAGCATACTTTGTTTGGGAAACACTAGGCCCTTTGTTCTTTTTAGTATGTATGCTAGGGTTATAAGGAGTTCTCACTGGAAGTACATAATAACAGTTAAATTTCTTCAATACTTTCTCAATATAATGAGACTGACATAAAGAAAAACTATTGTTAGTCTTTCTAATTTTATTCCCTAAGATTATATCAGCTTCACCCATGTCCTTCATTTTAAAATGAGAAGACAACAATTTTTTAGTCTCATTAATAGTTGCACATTAGTGCCAAAAATCAATATGTCATCCATATATAGACATATTATCACACAATCTGAACCAATTACCTTAGAATACACATAGGAATCAGAGGTGTTGACATCAAACCCATTTTATACTACTGTGCTATCAAATTTTCCATATCACTATTTAGCTTACTTGAGGCCACAAAGAGGTTTCCTAGGCTATGCATACTTTATTCTCCTGTCCAGGTACTGTATAACCCTCAGGTTGGATCATATAAATCTCTTCCTCTCATCACCATTAAGGAATGTTGTTTTTACATCCATGTAATGCACTACAAGACCTTGGATGTTAGCCAAGGAGGCTAGAGTTCTAATGGTGACTATCTTAGTCACAGGAGAATATGTGTCAAAGCAGCCAACCCCCTTCTTCTAGTTAAATCCCCTTATTGCCAGTTTGTCTTTATATTTGTCAATAGAACCATCAGGTCTTAACTTCTTTTTGAAGATCTATTTACTACTAATAGGTTTACAACCTTTAGATAGCTCAACCAACTCACAAGTTTGACTTGATACTAAGGAATCTAATTCACTTTTAATGGCTTCTTTTTAGAAACTGACATTTATAGATCTCATAGCTTCTTCATAGGTTTTGGGATCTTCTTCAATAAAGAAGGCAGATACTAGTTTGTCAGACGAGAAATTAACATCAAAGTCTTCAATCAAAAAATTAGTGAGGAAGTCAGGACCAAAGCTGGTCTCAACTCTATGTCTCTGACTCCTTCTAGGTTCATTAACTGAGATTCTAACACCAGAACTGGAAGCAAACAGAGGCACATTATCATGGTCAAGTATGGGCTCATGCATAGTAGTACTATCACTCTTTTTCAAAGATAATATAGGCTTAAAGAATTTTATATCCCTGGACTCACTGATGGATAAGTCATTCAGTGACATGAATCTTTATGCAGCACCATTTTGGGCATAACCAATAAACATAAAGTTGAAGGTTTTAGGATCGGTGTTTTACCGTTTGAAATCAGGTAAGGGAACTTTAGCTAAACAGCCCCACACCCTTAAGAAACTCAAATTAGGAGCATATCCTTTCCATAGTTCATATGAGGTTTGATCTAACTTCTTATGGGTTACTCTATTAAGAACGTAACAAGCAGATAAAATAGCTTCTCCCCACATATCGGTAGTAAGTCCTGAACTCAAAAGCATAGCATTCATCATTTCTTTAAGAGTTCTATTTTTGCATTCGTTTATCCCATTTTGTTGGGGAGTATAGGGTGCACTAATCCTATGTATTATGCCATTTTTCCACAAAAGGCCTGTCAAAGAGTTAGTCTCATATTCTCCACCCTATCGGTTCTAAGTCTCTTAATCTTTCAGTCCAGTTGGTTTTCCATGTCTTCTTTGTATTTCAAAAACATTTCCTTGGCCTCATTTTTGGACCTAAGGAGGTAAACTTTGGTGTCTCTAGGGCAGTCATTTACAAAGGTGATGTAATA
>NCQT01100648.1:28118-40059 GCA_002740465.1 Stenocereus thurberi
GTGATGAGGCAATTGACCATAAAAATGTTTGAGTTGAGAAACATGCACAATAGCATGAATGAGAGCTTCAACAGGAAGAGCTAGCTCATAAGCTACTTGGCCAACTGTATCAGTGATCAGGAAAGGACCAAAGTACTTAGGTCCCAGCTTCGCATTACCCTTGTTTGACAAACTAGCTTGCCTATAAGGCTGCAACTTCAACCATAACCAATCACCAATTTCGAATTTTTTCTCAGATCTATGATGATCAGCCAAAGACTTCATTCTATACTATGCTTTAAGCAGATTCTGCTGCAACTGCCTAATCACAGCCTCTCTCCTTTGCATAGATCTATCTACTGCGGTATTGGTGGCTTCACTAGGTAGATAAGGAAGGTGTAAGGGGGTGGTTGATTGTATAAAACGTCGAAGGGACTATACTGAGTAGCAGAGTGAAATGAGGTGTTATACCAATATTAAGCTAAGGGAAGCCATTTGAGCCACTCCTTAGGGGCCTGGATACATATACATCATAAGTATTGCTCCAAACAACGGTTGACTACCTCGGTCTGGCCATCAGACCGTGGATGGTATGCAGAGGATAGATACAGATCAACCCCCAAAGTAGTAAAGAGACTCTGCCAAAAGGTGCTCAAAAATATAGTGTCTCTATTATTGACAATGCTTTTTGGAAGACCATGCAGCCTAAATATATTGTCCATATATGCTTGAGCCACAGTTTCAGCAGAATAAGGGTGAGCTATGGCAACAAAGTGAGCATATTTACTAAGCCTATCCACTACCACCCAAATAACCTCTTTTCCCAAGGACTTAGGCAAACCCTCAATAAACTCCATGGAAATATCCTCCCATACCCCAGTCGGTATAGGTAAAGGCTGTAAAAGTCCATAAGGAGCATTAGTATCGTACTTACATACTTGACATGTCACACATTCTCTAATGAACTTCTGAAGTGCCTTGTTCATTCCCTTCCAGAAAAACAAATGCCTGAGCTTCTTCATGGTGGCATCTCTACCAGAATGACCCCAGTAGGCGATGAATGCACCCACTATAAAATATGTAATTTTAAGGCAGGATCATTACCAACAACCAACTTCCCTTTTCTCCGTAACTGTCCCTTCACCAACTGGTACTTGGGAAAAGCAGTGGGATCATGCTGTTTTTGTTGGATGATGTTAGCTAAAACAGGATCTTTGGACCAACTTTGCTCAATTAAGGTATAAAAATTAGAGTCAATAGTAGAGAGGGCTATTAGGAGCAGCTCAGAACCCTGCACCCTAGAGAGTGCATCAGTGACCAAATTCTCAGTACCACTCGTGTACTGGATCTCATTCTCAAAACCCATCAGTTTGGACAACCAAAACTGTTGGAACAGTGTTGATATTTTCTGTTCTAGCAGATGCTTGAGGATTTTTTGATCTATCTTGATAATAAACGGCCTTCCAATGAGATATTGCTCCGATTTTTGTACAGCAAAGATAATAGCCAGCAACTCCTTCTCATATACAGACAAATCTGCCACCTTGGACCCAACTTCTTGCTAATAAAGGCAATTGGGTGCCTGTTTTGCTATAATACTACCCCTATCCCATAGCTTAATGCATCTATTTCAATCTCAAAAGGTAGGCTGAAGTCAGGCAACGCAAGCACTGGAGTAGATGACATTTTTCTCTTTAGAATTTCAAAGGCTTATGTAGCTTTACTACTCCACTGGAAACCATCTTTCTTAAGGAGATCAGTAAGAGGCTTGCAAATTATAGCATACCCTCGGATGAACTTCCTATAGTAGCCTGAGAGACCTAAAAAACTTCTTAGCTCTTTTTGGTTGGCAGGTACTAGCCAATTAATGATAACAGCTATCTTTTTGGGATCTATCTCCATACCCTTGCCTGAAATATAATGCCCAAGGTATTCCACCTTATCAATGCCAAACTGACATTTACTCATCTTGGCAAACAACTTATTATTTCGTATGGTTTGTAACACCAACTGAACATGCTGAATATGTTGCTGTAAATCTTTGCTGTAAATCAAGATATCATCGAAAAAAACTAAGACAAATTTCCTGAAAAATTCCTTAAACACATGGTTCATTAGGCCCTGAAATGTGGCAGGTGCATTGGTTAGCCCAAAGGGCATAACCAGAAGTTCGAAGTGCCCAAAATGAGTCTTAAAGGCAGTCTTGGGAATTTTCTCATGATGCATCCACACTTGATGATAACCTGATTTCAAGTCTATCTTAGAGTAAACAGTAGACCTCGCTAACTCATCCAATAGTTCTTCAACAACAGGAATAGGAAACCTGTCTTTGACTGTTTGCTTATTCAATTCTCTGTAGTCTACACACAACCGCCAAGAACCGTCCTTCTTTCCTACAAGGACTACAGGTGATGCCAAGCGACTATAACTCAGCTGTATAATACCCTTATTTTACATTTCCTGCACCAATTTTTCAATAACAACCTCATGTTTAAGAAGGCATCTGTAAGGCCTTAGATTGATTGGAGAAGTACCCTCTTTGAACGAAATTCGATGGTTAAAGTGACCCCTGGCAGGTGGCAGAGAAGAGGGATCCTGGAACACATCCTGATAGTCTTCTAAAAGTGGCAATAATAGCGGAGGTACTGCAACAGTAGGACTAGCCTCCAAAGCTTCACAGGTTTGCACTGAATCATAAACAATTGTGCTGCATTCTTTAGAGCTTTAGGCAATGATTCATGAGACATGAACTGCACCGTGCCCCCTTTGATCCTTCTCAAAATAAAATTTTTGTTACCTTGCTTGAACCCCATTTTGAGGTGTTTGAAATCCCATTTGATAGTCCCTAATGTAGACAACCATTGAATACCTAAAACCAGATCACAACTTCCCAAAGGCAGCAAGTAAACTTCTGATCCGAAATCAGTACCATGCAGCCACCACTTAAAGTTTTTACAAATAATGACACTGCAACTTGTTCCCACCAGCAATGGTCACAGACTGTGCAGGTATAGGTTCTAACTTATAGCCCAATTTCCTAGTCAACTTACCATCCAGGAAGTTGTGAGTGCTCCTAGAATCTATGAGTATGTGTATTGTCTTTTTCCCCACATGGCAATTAATCCTCATGGTCTGAAACCCTGTATTTCCACATATTGCATTCATGGAAATTTGAGGTTCCATTGCTTCTGTAATAGGCTCCAACTGTTCATCCAAATTCTCTAGTGTATCCTCCTCCTCACCCAAAACTTCCACCGAAAATAATTGCTTCCCTTTACTACCACATTTATGACCTTTCTCAAATGGTTGGTCACAAAAGTAGCATAAATCCTTAGCTATCTTTTCAGCCCTTTCAGCTGCAGGGATGTATCGGGTTGGTTTTTGGTTTGGGATTACTGTCTTGGTATTCTAGAATGGTTGTTTGGATTGGGATGGGGTGGGTAAAAGTGGCTTGGACATTTGCAGGTAGGTCAAGGAAGGTTTTGAGAGTTGAGTATAGGGTTTTAGGACTCTGTTAGGAGGAACTTTTAGGGCTTGGATTGCTTCTTCCCATTGCCTGGCATACTCAATAGCCTCACTGACTGAAACAGGTTTGAAGGATCTCACAATTGGTTTAACAGCATCAGATAATCCACCAATGAAACTCTCTAGGAAGTAAGAGTCAGGCATTGTAGGGTTCCTTAATAATAAGAGAGCCTTAAGCTCCTCCAATTAGCTATGTAATCATCCAAGGATCCAGATTGAGCTAGCTTGTTAAATTCCTTCACAACCTTACTTCCCAAGTTATCTTTAAATCTAGCACTTATATCAAATATAAACTCATCCCAAATGAGATTCCTTCTTCCTAAAATATAACTGCTGAACCATATTTCAGCTTGTCCCTTCAAATGCAAAGTAGCTAAATCCACCTTTTGTTCTTCAATAATTTTACAGAGTGTGAAGTACCGGGTGCATTTCTTTATCCATCCCTTTGGATCATTATCATCAAAGCAAGGGAACTCCACTTTAGGATTAAATTGGAGAGAATTTCTTACCAATGGATCACCAACGCCTCCTCTGTTGTTGTTTCTCATATCAGTATTTTGGAGTTGCTTAAGAATTTGACCCATCACCTGCTGATGAAGTTCAGTCATCTGCCTCTGTTGATCAACGAGCCTCTGATTTTGCGTCTATTTGCTCCTGCACTCATTTCCTATGCTCTTCCATTAGAGCTTTCAAGGTGTCTTCCATGGCTGTTTAGTTTCTTGTGGGTGCCAGATTGATGATTACAAATCCCCTTGATCTTGCTCTGATACCAATGATATATGATCAAGGAAGCCACTCAAGAAAATGAGAAGGAGGGCTTTGATAATTGCCTGATCGTGCCTGTTTAGAGATGAACTGAATAGAAAGAGAGAGAGAAATGTTAGAAAGAGAGAGATATGGCATTCAAAATCTGCCTTCTTCCCTTGATAGTTCCAGGACTATAACTGCTTACAACTCCTATTTTTCTGCTAACCCACTCATCCACACCTCACTTAATAACCAATAGTATGATAAAATAAGAAAACAACTAAAAATAAGGAAGTCGAAATAAGGAAATAATGAAAATTGAGAAATACTGAAATTATACTGTATCATGGAGATGGCGGAAGAAGGATCTGGAGGCTTCTTGGCGTGACGCATATGGACAGTGAGCAGGTTGCAGGATGATGTAGAGCAGATAGAGTGCTCTCTCTCCTCTCTAGGGTAGCGTTTTGAGAGCAGTTTTTGGACTAGTGTTTGATCCAACAATAGTCTATTAAGCAAGCCATCACTTTAGGATTTCCGAATAGAAATTGCACGCATTCTCATAATAACTAAACTCAGTGCTTTTGCCAACACCCAACTTGTAATAAATAGAAGAACTTTTAGGTTCTATTTGGGCGTTAAAAAATTTAGTAGAAAGAAAAAATTTGAGAAATTAACTTTTTTTTGTGTCTGGTTTAGAGAAAATCACAAAGAAAAAAAATGGAGGAAAATTAGGTAAAAAATTTTTTTAGAAACAAGGGATAAAATTTTTCTCATAAAATTATGAGAAAAGTTTAGAAAAAGTTTCCAAAAGAATTCGGGACCTTCTCCAACTTCACACTGCTTAGATGATATCAACATAATTCAAGTAATATATCAACATTCAAATATCTCTTTCAAATTCTTATATTTTTTCCTCAATCCAACAAGAGAAGAAAAACTCACTTTCTCCCAACCTTTTTCTTTCATATTTTTTCTCTTCAACTTTCTTCCCACCATATTTTCTAAGGACCAAATGGAGCCTTAGTTGCAACAGATAGGGATGTAGAGAGCATAATAAGCAATCAGCCGGTAATGACTATGTCGCTCTTCCCGGGGCTTGATAAGTAATTAATTAGTCTGAGGAATGATGATAACACTAGTTAAGTGAAAATACTAATACTTAAATCTTATTATAAGTGAAAACCAAATGATTTTTCTTAGTAAGATTCATCTCCAACTTATCAATCACAACCACTAATAGAATTAAATTGACCTAAACATCCAAAAATCTTAGATAAAAAAGGAGGGTGAAACAGCACTTGCAAAAAGGAAGACATTCATCAATCAAAGAGGGGAAAAAAATTTTTGTGGCTTGAAGAGAGGGAAAGTAGAATCCAGAACGCCATGACTGCTNNNNGACCTGCAGAATGACCTACGTATAACATCAAAAATCCTACCTTTTAGCTCAAAAACCCTCCTTTGTCACGGACTCCACAAAATTCGTAAATCTAGGTATAAAAAATCAACAAAAGAGAATCTTAAAAATTTTTGATCTGAACACGGATTGAAGTTTTATACAAATTCATCAGTCAAGGACAACAAAACATCAACACAGTGAAAGGGAGACGAAGAGAGAAGAAGCAACATTTGATGGTTAAGAAACTCATCAACAGGGAGCTTGTCTAGCACCACTTGCATGGTGATGTTGGCCCAAAGATATTGAATTGAGCAAAGCTTGCTGCATTAGTATAGATAGCTCCCTTATAGACCTAACTCCACTCACCCTCACGCCACCAAGGGACGTACGTCAACATCGATCGAATTCTACCCTTTTGACCCTTATTTTTCGAATTAATTTTTTAGTACTTCACATTGGTATTTAGGGCATGTTCTTTTACACTTATGAGAAGTATTTAGTGGTGCTCATTGCTAAAACATGTTCAAAAATGTTGAATCATGCTAAAACAAAGAAAATATAACTAGGTATTTTCAGTAAGGATTTAAAAATGTTGAGTTGCGTTGAATTGTGTTGAAAGTTGCTAAATGATTATGATAAGTACTTATGGTAAGTAAAAAAGAACATGCCTTTAGTCATAACTAGTCTAGACCCATGCTTTACACGGTAAACTTTCAGGGTAGACATTTAGAAGATATATATTGTTAAAACAATAAACGGATGACCATTGTAGGGCATATCCTTTTTAATCTATTATAAGGATTTGTCATTAGCATCCAGCAACTTTTAGCACAATTTAGCAACTTTCAACATAGTTAAGCATCATTCAGCACAATTCAGCACTATTAAATATTTATTGAAAATACCTAGTTATGTTCACTTCAACCATTCAGCATGTTTCGGCATGTTTATACATGTTTCAACATGATTAAGTGTGTTTCACAACTACCAGTATG
Source organism: Stenocereus thurberi (assembly GCA_002740465.1). NCBI lineage: Eukaryota > Viridiplantae > Streptophyta > Magnoliopsida > Caryophyllales > Cactaceae > Stenocereus > Stenocereus thurberi. Next base: position 34,761 of record NCQT01100648.1, read on the forward strand.
TTTCAACCATAAACACTAACAAGTACTTCTCATGAGTCAAAAAGAACATACATGTAAATAAAAATTCGATATTATCACTTTAAAAAAAATGACACAATAACTTGTTGAAAAGTATAAATAGGTAGCAACTTCATGCATAACCATTGAGTTTAATAATGGAAAAAACCTCTGAATTTAGAAGATATGATGTAAGGATGATAGGGATAATACGCAGTCAAAATAAAGCTAAAAGTAATAGTAAATGCCATGATAATATGCTAAATTATGACGCTAATGATGAAAAATCCACCTCCTCTTATTGTACCTACACAAAAAATTAAGTTTTTAGTAATAATTTCATTAACAATGAAAGAAATGAAGTTTATAATTAGATGCTGTCTGCTAGTTGTACTTAGCATTAGTATCTCGCAAGTAATAAGTCGCTTCCTCCTAATAACCAGCACAGTAAGAGTGGCTGTGACTACTTTACAGTGATATGGAGGTTACATAATAAATACCCATGTTTCACTTTTGTTATCATTTATAATCGCATGTAGCAACAGATGACCATATGGTAGTAGAAAAATATTAACATGAGATAGTAATCAATCAATAAAGTGTGTAAAATGTGATTAACAATATAATACATGTGCTGCATATGAATCCAACTGTGTTGTGGTTGTGTGTAAAAGAACTCAAGCATCCTTACGAAGGATAGTAAACCTTCTATAGTATGTACGATCTTACAATAGAGCTTTGAAGATTTACCTATAATTTATATAACAGAAGATAGTACATAATAATGTAAACATGCAATTGTCAATGTACAATCAAGAGTCTATTTTTGAAGTCTAATTTTAAAGTATATTTTTTCATGGAATAATTTCCATGCCCTGACTTATGCTCAGTTGAGTTTGTCAGTTAAGTGTACATTATCTTTATATTTTGACGTCTAATNNTCATGGAGTAAATTATTCCATATTAAAGAAAGTATAAGTGGTAGTTTCATTTAATTTGTTATGTTGCTATACAACTTTCTTCAATTGTGGTTCAAACTTTTTGTTTGTGCTATCAATATATATGAAGTGATCCGAAAAATACGATTTCCCGGGTGGACCCCATATGTGCGATCATGGGCCAGGCCCAGTAGGGTATATCTGGTCCCTAGGGGATGCAAGGGTCCCTAGCAGAAGCCCAACAAAGCACCTAGTCCAACAACCATTGGGGAATCTCCAGTGAAGTTAGTATTTTACCCCTCACCACAGGCACTATAAATACTCCCCTATCCACCTCAGAAAAAGGGTTCGCTTTCTGGCACTTTCTCTCATTCGTCATAAATTCTCTTTTTACTACGTTGTCCTTTACGAGGACCCCCTATTGACTTGACCGTTGGAGAAGCGTTCCCCGAATCCCAACCCGGGGTTGCCCTTTTTGCAAGTTCGACGTTCGAGGAGAAGACCACCCGGTGTCCCTTACATGCCATCTCTTAATGCCTCTCTCATCCCACGTCATCTTCAGCAATACCAAGAAAATCCCGAGATAGATTTGGCACCATTTGTGGGGAGAGAGTAGTGAACAATGGTAGTCAGTGATGCAACACAGGGCAGGGGTCCGGAGAGATAAGGCACCCGCGACAGAAGCCCCAGTACCCCCTGAGGTGCAAGACGCCTTGGAGGGCTCCTGGGCAAATCCTCGTTCGGTTAGGCCACACCAACCTGAATGGGAGGCATATGTCACGATGGACACACTTAAGAACCTCATGTCCACCATCACCGACACAATCATACAGCAGGTGACCGAACAAGTGAAGAAAGCTATGGAAGCCAGGTCACACCATCATAGTGACAGGGAGAGAGAGGCAGCTTGCCCGGACAGGGACAGGCGATCAGGAGGAGAGAACCGTGATCGGTCTTCTAGAGCGGACGCCCTATAAAGCCGTCACTAGAGCTAGGGCTGACCAACGAAGTCAACCACGACGTCAACACCATATGCAACTCATTTCCGACGCACTTCCTGGTTCGAGGGATAGGAACAAACCTCAACGCCCTAAGGGGAGGCCTTGGCTTGGCGATGCACCCCAGAGCATCGTTCAGACCGAGAACGCACTTGCAACCCTCCCCAGAGGCAGGCGCAGTCAAGGATCTCGCCATCGTAGTCGTTCTTCGCACAGCCATCCGAGGACCGGTCTCCCTCGAAGGAGTACATCAGTAATGGAAGTAGAGAGGCACCCTGAGACCCCCATTAAGTTGTCCAGCACGGCCAACCTGACAGGGCCTGTCCCCTTCTCCACCCCGGTTAGCACAAAAATAATCAATGCTCCTCATTATGGTAAGGGAAAGATGCCCACTGTGGATCTGTACGATGGGACCACAGATCTAGAGGAACACCTATGGGTGTACAAGACACAGATGTACGTCCAGGACGTGGATGACGCCGCGTACTGGCGATACTGCCCGCCTGCACTGAAAGGGGTGGCACAGTCTTGGTTCAACAACTTAGCTCCAGGAAGCGTCTCTTGCTTTCAAGATCTGGCAGATAGATTTATCAGCCAATTCATTGCTTTCCATAGGGAGAGACAAACCAGCATCACACTTGTCCAAGATTAAGCAAGGGCCATAGGGGTCCCTGGCGGAGTTTATCAAGCGCTTCCACCAGGTGATGGTCTTGATTCTGAATTTGAAGGATGGAGTGGTGTACACCTCATTTTTGGACGGCCTAAAGAGTGGGCAATTCAGGTTATTTTTGGTCAAGTAGAAGGAGACCACATTAGGGAGGCATTGAGGAAGGTTGCTGACTTTATTCATGCCACACAAGTTTATGCAGAAAGCACGAATGCCCCAAGAAAGCCAAAGCCCCAGTTTACAGGAGCACGGGGCGAGGAGACAGGAGGCCGAGGCTCGAGGTCGTTGACCCCCACTTCACCACGGACCCATGGAGCATACTCATGGAGGTGAAGGAACACCCAATTGTGAAGAGACCACAGCTAATGACCTCGGCATGGAAACCGCACAATGCACGGAAGTATTGTGAGTTTCACGAGCAAAATGGGCATACAACCACTGAATGCCGAGAATTGAGGAAGGCCCTTCGTGAACTGGCTGACAAGGGATAGATCGACCGTTTCTTAAAGAGAGGGTCGCAGTTTCTTCGTAAGGAACATGAGCCCGCACGGCCTGAGCCCAGAGAGGAGGAGTGTTCGATCGAAATAGTGGCCACTATTGCCGGTGGATATGCATAAGGTATCACACAGTCCGCTTGGAAGGCCCAGCTCTAAGGAGCGCAGCAAGTTCTCACAGTCGAACAGGGGTGCCGCGTTACAGTCCCAGAAATGGTAATTGATAGACGAGAGGGCTCGCATTTTATCTCGCCTCATAATGACCCATTGGTAGTCGAGATGAAGGTGGCCAGCGCCATTGTTCGGCGAATCTTGGTTGATACCAGGAGCTCCATAGATATCATTATGTGGGACTGTTTGAAGAAGTTTAAACACGCAGGGAGGGAAATCATCCCTCTGGTTCACCCTATTTTGGGCTTTAAGGGATAAGAGGTAAATCCCATGGGGATGATCCATCTTCCACTATGTTTTGGGGATAAGGCTAAGGCCAGAAACATAGAGGTGGATTTCTTGGTAGTTGACGTCCCCACTTCCTACAATGTCATCCTAAGGCGACCAACTGTGCACAACGTGAAGGCTGTCATTACCTCAAACTTGATCTAGCTTCAATTTGAAGCCGATGATGGGAGTGCAGGTAAATTGTAGGTAGATCAACAGACGACCCGAGAATGCTATCTCATTAGCATCCGCATTGGTGGAACAGTTGGCCGAGCGCAGACCTGGAGGGCCTCCACCCTCGGGCAAATACTCGTGGACTGCTCGCCCTCCACCTGCCGAAGCCTTAGTAATCCACACGCTAGCTTCATCGGAACCTGAAAAACTGTGGCCTGAGGCCGTCAATGGTGTCGAGGAGATCCCTTTGGCCAAAGAGCATCCCGAGCGAACAGTTCAGCTGGATCGGGAGATGGACGCCTCCACCAGACGCTTCTTAGTTGAGCTCTTACACGAGTATCGAGATGCCTTTGCCTTCGGCCTCGAGGAAATGCACGGCGTGATCCCACTATATTGGAGCATCGCTTATATGTGGATCCCACTCATAGGCTGGTGATAAAAAAAAAGCGATACATGGGCCCCGAAAGAGCCGCAGCGACAACCGCGGAGGTGCAGAAGTTGTTGGAAGCATGTTTCATTTGAGAGTGCCAATACCCAGAGTGGACATCAAACATTGTGCTTGTCAAAAACCTAACAGGACTTGGAGAATGTGCGCGGACTTTACCGATCTGAATAAAGCGTGTCCGAAAGACAACTACATCCTGCCCAAGATTGATAAGCTAGTGGATGCCACAGTAGGGCACGGCCTTCTGAGCTTCATAGATGTCTTTTCTGGGTGACACCAGATACCCCTGTGCCCTAAGGACTAAGAAAAGACTGCGTTCATTACTGACCGAGGTTTACACTCCTACAAGGTAATGCCCTTTGGGCTGAAGAATGCAAACTCGTTAAGCCTCTCATCGACAGACTATGGAAGTGTTCGTGAACAACATGATAGTTAAGAGTATGCTTGACGCCGAGCATGACCAAGATCTACGAAAGACGTTCGATATCTTACGGACGTTCGGCATGAAGCTCAACCTAAAGAAGCATGTTTGGGGTCTGGTTAGAAAAGTTCCTTGGATTTATGATCAGCAACTGTGGGATAGAGGCCAATTCGGAAAAAATCCAAGTAGTGTTAGACATGAAACCCCAACGCAACATCAAGGAAGTCCAACGACTGACTAGGTGTATCGCGGCCTTGGGACGTTTCATGTCCAGATCTGCCAATAAGTGCCAACCTTTCTTCCACGCTCTACGAAGGCATGCTAACTTCGCCTGGCACAAGGAAGCTAATGAGACCTTCCATGCACTTAAAACATATTTGGCCCACTTCCCAAAGATAGCTAGCCCCCTTTCCAGTAAGACCCTCCTACTCTACCTGGCTGTGTTAGAACAAGCCATAAGCGCGACTCTGGTAATGGAGAGAACCAAGGAACAGATCTCGGTCTACTACATAAGCCATGCCTTAGCAATGGCCAAGGCTAACTATCCTCTCATTGAGAAGTTCGCTTACGTGCTGGTGATGGCTAACTGAAAGTTGCGGCCTTACTTCGAGGCTCATAAGATGACCATACTCACTGACCAGCCCCTAAAAAATGTTCTTCAAAGGCTGGACACCTCTGGACAACTCTTGTAGTGAGCGGTGGAGTTGTCTCAATATAACCTCGCCTT
>NCQT01100731.1:0-12000 GCA_002740465.1 Stenocereus thurberi
CAGCAAAATAAAAACAAGGAAACTTTACAATTTTCTCTCACCTCCAATTCCCTTGTGCTGAGAATCACCAGTCTGCTCAGAATTAGCATTACCAAACCAATCATCCATAGCAGCAGAAGAATGACTCGAACCACTCCACGAACTGTTAGTGCGACCCTCTTCCGATCGACTACCAACCTCACCTTTTGCCCCATCCTGAGCAACACAGCGAACGCGTAAAACCCGGCGGCCATGATCGAAGCTTGAAATTCTAGTCCTTGCGAACAACAACGGCGTCGGTGCTTTCCTCAGCTTGAAGCTGAACTGGAGCTGGTAGGAGCTCGGTGACCATGTTGAAGTCATCTCAACGAACCCAGAAAAATTGAGTGAAGACCCCACAAAATTGAGATCAAAAAGTGAGAACTTTGGCTGTGAAATCCAGAAAATAGTCGTCCGAAAGCGACTTTTCTGGGGTTTTTTGCGTTTTTGCGTGAAAGTTCAGCGTTGTTGAAAAGAGAAGATGAAATGATGTGAACGCCACCTGATACCACTAGAGTGTGAGTGATTGTTCTGGGCTATGTATCCGCCTGTGTTGTTGTCGCCATTGTTGTCTGATTTTGCGGAATAACCTGTTAGGACCAAAATCCCCAAGGAGACGATAATGCTATGCTTTTGCTCCCCCCTTTCTTTTTCTTTCCCTTTGAAAAGGCCTTTGTTACCATTTTGGGATTTTCTATGGCCTTGTTAACAACGTTGCACAAGCGAACATGGGATTGTTTAATAAGATTTTTAAGCCTTTCACGGACAATAGATCATGGTTGATATGCTTCAAAAAAAAATTATGCTTGATACTTGATTTGAATGAGACGTAACAACAATGGTGTCTGATGTGATTTAATTATAATAGAATCTAAAAAGATTTGAATATGTATAAAGTTTTTTTTAAAAGCTTTAATCGAGTGAATCATATCAGAAAAATAATATAATTATTAAGTAAATGAATCAAAAAATGTCTTTTTAACCAGTGGGATCTTTAAAAATTGATATTGAGGTTATAGACTTCTAAAACACTAGATTTCAGGTTTAATTCACCATTCTTTTGTTATAGTATAATTGTATTATACTGTCATTTATAACTCATGTAAATTTTACTTTTAAAAAAACAAATCAATTTTCTCCAGTCTAAAGAATTCATTCCATGTATTATAAAAAAAAAAAAGAACTCATTCTGAGGAGAGAAAAAAGATTGCAAAAATTTAAGTATGCTCACTTGGAATAGGTTTTCATTTTTAGTGTTTTATTGAGCTTTTTGTATTGGTGGTAAAATGAAATTTCTTCTTATTAGTATTTTACTGGCATATACACAATTTTGTGTTCATTAATTGATTATAATTATCATGAAAAAATGCATGATGTCTCGATGCCAAATCCCTTTATATTTTCAATCATGGAAAATTTTTAAACTAAGACAATAAGTAATTAAGAAGCTCAGGTCGTTGTCATAGTAAAAAATTCTCCATCACCATAAAGAACCCAAAATATGGAATCTAAAATTGAGTTGAAATGATTCGTGTAGCTGTTATTAGCTGCAAGTGGGGTTCTTCAACCATACATTTTAGTTGAGCAATATCCCATTTTCTAGTGGCAGTGATAAATTGAGAAATTGTAAGAGAGGTATCATCTGAAGTAGCATTTGATATGCCCACCATATTAGCTAAACTATCATTTGCACACCAACTGTCAAGCCAAAAGTTTATGTTAGTTCCATCACCTACCTTCTATCTTAATCCTTTTTTGAATTGTGGCTGATTTTTTCATATCTATTTCCATGCTTATGAGTTCGTCTGCTTAGCTTTAATCTTGAAAAAATTTTCATTGATAGAATCTTTTATTGACATTAGCTCAACCCACAAACTTTGGTCGTGAAAAATTTCCCAATTAATTTTGTTAAAAACACACTATTAATGGCTTCCATTTTTTGGAGCCTGCCCAAAACCCCCACCCCTCTCCAATTTTTTCAGTCTACAATTTTTTTTTCCCCCTCTCATGAAACCATTGTCGGTCCTTTGAGATTTTCAATTTTCTTCTAGAAAAAATCTGTACTAATTTTGTCAATTTGTTTACTAGTCTCTCTTGGGAGTTGAACATACTACATTATACGTATAGGCATTGACTTTACATTTACTCATTTTCCCTACTTTGCAGATATTTTTCCAAATTTATAGCCTTGCTTCTGATTTGCTAATTCACAAAAGGTTTATGTTTTCCATCTGCCTTTGAAAACATAGTATGGTAATTATTTCCCGAGGTTGCCGTCGTGTGTAATATGAAAGACAAGACACAATTTATTTTTCATGTATGGTCGCATTACTAGAGAAAGCTAAGGTGGATTTATGTGTCGAAGTTTATTAGTTGCCTTGAATGGCAAAACTTTTCAAGATTCTTAAGAATGCTATTTAATTGCTGACAAAATTCTAATTTAGTTATATAAAAACGTAGGTTATCATCTGCAAACAGCAAGCATGGAATTTTAGAAGCTCTAGGAGCAATTTTAAACCCAATCCCTTATTTCTTATGGTTTTGTGCAACCTATAAAACTCTTGTGAGAACTTTCACACATATAATGATCAAGTATAGCAACATGAAGTCCCCTTGACGAGTCACATAGCTAATCATTAACAACGACTGAGTACAATGTCGCTATTATGTATTCTTTGATACAGCCAAACTATTAAGTTGTGTAATCCTAGCTATTGTAGCACTTTAAAAAGGAAGTTCTACTCCACTCTATTAGAAGCTTTTTTCATATCAAGATTGAGAGCCATCCAAGACTTTTTGCCTTTGGTGTTCTTTGAATTTGTTTAAGATCACATGCATGAAACGAATGTCATCATGTATAGAGTGATTGGGCACAAATGCACTTTGAACTAGATCCATATTTTTGCCAAAATTGTTCGCATACTATTAACTAAAATTTTAGAAAGGATTTTGTATATGTTGTTGCATAAATTAATTGGTGGAAATTGACTTATAGTCATCCAATTATTTACCTTTGGAATACTCATATGATTATTTTGTTTAGGCATTTTTCCTTCAAGGAAGAATGACTTAATTGCTTCACATACATCTTTCTGAATTATGTGCCAATAATCTTGGAAAAAATTTGCTCCAAATCATCTGGCCCTATGGCTTTTTAATTATCTATCTGAAAGATGCTTTACTCAATTTCCTTGTCCTCTATAGGTTTAAAAAGGATTTTGTTATCGTCCTTCATTGCCACCTTGGGAACATCTATTTCAATGTTTGTTGCATTATTCTATGTCAATTTAAAACATGTTGTGAAATTATGTACAAACATGTTTTGAATTTGATTGATTTCATCAATCCACACCCTGTAATTATCTTTAACTTTTAGAATTTTGTCATGAACCTTCCTTCTTTTCATTGCTTGATGGAAAGAACGAGAGTTTCTGTCACCATTAACCAATCATTCTTTCCTTGCTAATACCCTCCAATATTTCTAGTTAAATAGATGTGTTTTTCACAATTGCTGTATAAGTTTGTAGTGTTAGTTATTCAGGTGAGCATTGTTATGACAAAGCTCTAACTTTCCTTCAATTGGGAGTAGTTTGTTAGCATTCCTTTCCAATTTTTGTTTGAAGTTCCCAAAAGTATGCTTACTCCAAGTTTTTAGATTGAGTTTAACCTTCTTTAGTTTTTGCGGTACACGATACAATGGGGGAAAGTCTGACCTCATATCATTGTCTTCGAGTTCTTGTTTACCGTACTATATATATCTTGATATTGCGCCCATGAAAGCTAGTACCTAAGACTTGTACTTTTCCTAGGTGGGTGAGCTAGTTCAATGTTTAAGCAAGACATATGTAAGATCCAAGCAGGTAGGTGGTCCATTCATTACTAAGAATTAGGGAAAACTTGAAGGCAATGTTCCCCCAAAACTACTCGATCAAGTTTTTCATACACAAGCTGCACTCGTGAAATCTTTTTCTAAGTGACAGCTCTTCCTCGCACATTAGCACCGATGCCATTGCTATAAGAAAGAAATTCATTCAGTCTGTATGTTCTCACAATATTCAACTACGCCCCCTCCAATTTTTCATATGGATGCAACGTCTCATTGCCCATCGTACACCAAGGCATGCCAATCATGTCATTGGGGCTTTAAAGATGTTACCATAACTTGTCTCCTTTCTCGCTACTATAATAGAGCATAAACTATTAAAGTAACACATTGTTTGTTATTAGATTTGTCATAAATGGAGCAATGCGTTGCCCTCTTTTCTTTGGCCATTATACTAACCTCAACATTTTCTGAATTCCAAAGAGCTCATATGCCTCCCATATGATTATTAGTCGAGAAATTGTCAATGAATTGATGCTCCCATTTTTTTATTATCAATTTTTTATTCTATTGATCGACCAAGTTGTTTTTAAAGACAGTGTTGGTCGGGCCTAATGTTTAGGCCCGACGGCCACATAAGTCGCTTAGTGCGGCAACCCTAATTATTTCCCCCCAACCTATTTAAGGAGATTTTGGGGATTAATCAGGGTTACCGATATTAAAACAAAAAATACTCTCATAGTTTCTACCCTTCCCCTCTCACGGCTGCCTAATCATCCACCAGGGTTTTCGGGTTTAGGACTTGAACCCTAAAGGCAACTCTAGTAGCCATTTCACATTCAGATCGACGTGGGCTATTTTCGACAGATAATTCCGCATTTCAGGTCAGTCCTATTTATGTTACAGTGGTATTAGAGCCAAAACTGCTCAGTTTTAGCCCCGAATGATTCGTTTATATCTCACTCATGTGATTAATTCGTTTAATTTCGTAACAATACTGAAAAATTGACATTTGGCATAACTTGAGTCATTGTCTGTTGACATCGTGGATATGTCCTTCCTAATTGATCAAATTATGCTACCACATTGAAGAAAACATGTTTCTTTTGCGTATCAAATTAAAAAAAAAATGGCATGCTTCTGTGATGACCAGGACACACTAAAAGATCGAATCTTTAGTAATATGAAATTCATGCTTAACATGTTTATGTTTTACAAGCACGTTTCTTTATGCGATTTTGTGTTAATCGAAGTCATGTCCAGATTAATCAAATTCATGCTAGATTAATATGGGAGCTAGAAACATGATTAGTTGATTAATCATCTTCATTATGCAAATTAAATGCATATTTTTTAAGTTTCAAGAATATCAATATGTCCAGATTGATTATTTTACAAGCATGCCCTAATTAATTAAAGTATGAGTCGTTTGAGCACGTTTGAGTTACATAATCCACAACCGTGAAACTCCCTCTAAACCTCTCTATAAGCATCACAACTGCCGATCACCTGTACCTCGATGGTCGCAGTGGCGGCAGATCCATTGAGGCCTCGATGGCCTCCACTGGAACCGCCCAAAACAATATCAACAAAAAGGGGGGGGAAGGGGTAGAAGAGACTCAGATCGAGACCTAACCCATTAGAAAACACCACAAGGGATGGTGAGTGTGTGTCACGCGCCTCCGACGAAGGATTTTTCATGCTTCCTTCTTCCTCATCCGCCATCCACGGACAACGATCCACGCAACCATAGAAAAAAACCGAAAAAATGCCATCTTTCGAAGTGCGTGCATGCATGCATGCACCACCCGTCTTAGTGGCACGTTGGGTGTGTGGGTCGCTTCCCCAGACTCGGTTTCGGCCGATCTACATGGTGGTGCCCTCAGTTCTCATCAGGTTAGCGTAGATCGAAGGCTGAGAGCCTTTTTTGTGGCGGTGTGGGTGGTGGTTTTAGTTCATTACTTCGGTTTCGAGGTACAATAGCTACGGAAGACCACCGTTGAAGAGGTTCACAGTAAGGGATAGAGACGGAGCTTAGTGCTCCATTTTTCCATGGCATGGCGACCCGAGATGAAGAGAGAGAGAGGGGTTCCCTTTCTCAATCGAGAGGAGGAGAAAGAGTAGAGAGAGATTCGAATGAAGAGAGAGAGAAGACTAGAGTTAGTAAAGTTTAGTGAGTGTTGCTCACTTACACAGAAGGGACCCAGTTGATTTTTTTTTTTAATGGGCCTCTTTTCGTTTCCTTTTAATTCAAACTTCCTGCCCATTTAACCTCCTTCCACTATTTTTAATTCGAGTTGATTCTCTTTTGGACGGAATTATTTCCCACTCATTTGATCTGATTCATGATAATTATTTTCATAGTTGTATAAGTTAGTCTTATATGTTGATAGTAATTATGAGTTTATTTGATATGTTTATATCATTATGATTGACTATTTTGTATTATTGTTTATGTAATGATAATATGAAATTGAAGGCATGATATATAACTACGTGTTATAGTTTGTTACATGAATTAGTTTTATATAACATAAGCTTATGTTTCATGTTGCCATTTTTGCAATAATATTAGAGTTAAATATAAATTTATGTTGTAGGGGTTCTTTGTTGAGAACGCTTCTCATGAATTAGTTTCATATAAAAAAAAAAATGAACCTTGTGTAAATATGTTTTAAATGGGTAAATGTGAATTTGACCGAAGATATAATAATATATTATATAACTAATAGACATATTATATGGATTCGTTTCATATTGATTAAGGTTTGTAATATGGATGTGTACCACATAATTACTTACGTGTAAATTTTTTTGATGTGTCATTAAATAAAGTTTTTAAATGACATATTAGTAATTATATAAATTTGTTTTATATAACTTTGTGTAAATTTGTTTTGCAGGATTAAAACTGAATATCTTTGTGATATTTCTAGATGCATTAATTAGTTTAACAAATTGTGCACTCCATAAATTTCGTTTTATGAAAAAATGTAGTAATTAAATTATAGAAACTTCTAATTCATGCTTGTATGTGATGATTATAAGTTTAGCAAATTTTTCAATCATACGACATGAATGATGGAGTTTTTGATAATTTAGTTATCTAAAAATATGCCCAGTGTCCATCTTTTAAACATATACTTTCAGATATGGCAATTAAAATATGATTTGTGATTAGTTTGCCAATGAAGAGTTAGGTAGCATTAACCATGATACATGGTATTAGGAGATTTAGCTTCTTCTAAACAAACATAAAGTATTAGAATACTCGACGGCTTTCAAAGTCTCCTAGGATAGGCAAAGATGTGAATAATATAGATGTAACTGCTTGTGAGCAGTATCAAGAGAAAGGTTAATAATATATCATGAATGGCTCGAGGAAGGATCGATCAACATGCTGGCTATGTGGTATTGCATGCATGATAATCTGGTAAGGGGATTTTAAGGCTATGTCACTGTTGAGAACTTGTGGGATCAGCTTGGCATCCGATTTGACTAGATTCATCCCCTTCTCAAAACTCCGAACCTCAGGATAGTATTACCAAAGAGTGAAAGGTCGAGGTCAATAGAGAGTATAATGTAGCGTGTGTGAAGTGCTATAACTGTAAAAAGAAGAAACCCACCGCTTGGGATCGTCCCGAGCCAACTATGGTACCTTCTTTCACAGTTACTTCTGAATAACATGTATGCTCCCAAGTAGTAGTTACCAAACTTTCTTCCTTAGTGGACTGTAGACATGGGAGCAACCACACACATAGTTCAAGGATGAGCTGATTTTGTGAACCTTCATCGCTACTCGATGGATTCATAGACTATTGTCTTAAGGGACAACAGTGAAGAATATGTCATTGACATAGAAACATGTCAGTTAAAAACCCGTGAAGGAAACAAGTTGTTCCTCCACGACGCTCTCTATGCTCTTAGGGTGCAGCGTACCTTTGTATTTTTTAGTTCTGATATTAGTTTTCTCTCTTGATTTTCGTCTATCTCGACATCTTCCGTCTTTACCGCTTTCCTTGAACTCTGTCTTTAGGCATACTTGACTTGACCATGAGGTCAAGGTAGAGGAAACAAGCTAACTAAAGATGGTCCTTTAGATCAACTCACTGGGTTAAGTTGCCTAAGTAAGTAATGTCTATTTGGCAAAGTAAAGCCCTTTGGTGAGGCTTCTAGAGCATCTATCCCCTTATAATTACCCCATTCAAGCATTTGTGGACTCATGAATGTTAAGGTACATCATGGGATTATCTATTTCATCACTCTTATAGATGGTTATTCACGACGTGGGTATGCGTACCTACCATCTCATCGCTACGAGGCACTCGATATGTTCAAACGCTTTGTAAGAAAAAGTAGAGACTCAATTGGAACGAAGAGTTAAAAATCTTCAGACTAATCGAGGCCGTGAATACCTCTTTGATAGGTTCAGAGGGTTCCATGAGGAAAAAGGCATATAAAGGTAGCTAACAATTCCACGCACCCCACAACCAAACGGTATTGCGGATCGCAAAAATCGTACATTGATTGACATAGTCAAGTCAATGATGGCACATGCAAACCCCCAATCAGTTTTGGGGGCATACATTACTCACAGCAACCTATATCCTTAATTGTGTGCCAAGGAAAAGTATACCTGCCACACCATATGAGTTGTGATAAGAAGCCATCCTTGGATCATTTATGCCCATAGGGTTCGGCCGGCTATGTGCCTAACCCACTCCACAAACATGAAAAACTTGGTCCAAGAGCCACCAAGATGATGTTCATTAGATATCCCGCATAATCTAATGAACAGAAATAGATTCCTGCAATGTTGACTTTGTCAAGGAGGAGTTCCCAACCATTGGCGAAAATCAAGAAGGATGTTGAACTCTTTGAGTTACAGTAAGACATCCAACCATTTTTTGGTGAGGGGAAGAATTTGGACTCTAACAAAGTTACCGAAAATAGTATGCCTCTCCTACCCGAAAGGGCTGGGAGAGACTTATCTGCTCAGGAGAAAGAGATTCATCTTCAATCTCCTATAAATAAGGAGAGTTAGCATATGAGTGAAGTCCGTCCTCAATGTCCAGTTTTCGAACATGCAGTTAGTCCACATGTTCAGGATCCCATGCCCTAAAGAGATAGTGGAAGTGAGTCTCCACATATTTAAGGTCTCACATCTCTTAGAAAAAGGGGGAGGGATGCCAAGAATAGTGTGAGTAATTCTCTACATACTTAGGGTCCCACACCTCTTAGAGAAAGGGGGAGGGATGCCTCACCTAGGCAGACAAATAGTGAAGGTCCCATGATCCGAATGAGTGAGCGTGAAAAATGTCCTCGACGATATTTCCAAATTGAAGAGGCAATATTCTTGTGCACTCTCTTAGAAATTGAGGAGCCTATCTATTATCAAGAGGGGATCGACTCACCAACCACAAAGAGTGGATGGACACCATAATGGATGAGATGGACTCGATGGTGAGAAATAAGATTTAGGAACTTGTTGATCTTTCACCCCAACGTAAGTCTATTGGAAACAAATAAGTTTTCAAGATAAAACGTCGGGCAGATGGTTCGATCGATTAGTTCAAAACCCGTTTAGTAGCAAAAGGATTTGCACAAATTGAAGGTGTAGACTATGAAGAGACATTTTCTCATATGATGAGATTTACCTCTATTCGCCTGCTCCTAGCCATGATTGCCCATTTGGACTTAGAGTTGTTTCAAATAGATGTAAAGACTGCTTTCCTCAATAGTGGCTTTGAGGAAGAGATCTATATGGATCAACCCATTGATTTTGTATCAAAGGGACAAGAGGACAAGGTGTGTCGTAATAAAAGGTCCATATATGGTCTTAAATAATCTTCCACATCTTGGTACTTAAAATTCCATGAAGTTATAACTTCATTTGACTTATTCATGGTTTCAGAAGACCACCATGTGTATGTCAAAAGATCAACCAGGTGGATTATGTTTCTTACCTTATGCGTTGATAGCATATTACTAGCTGGGAGCAACTCGAAGATGATCGAAGCCACTAAAAAGTTGTTGTCCTTCGTATTTGAGATGAAGGACATGGGTGAAGCCAGGTATGTCATAGGCGTGGAAATAATAAAAAATCGTCCAAAGAAATTTTTAGGTACAATCCGAGAGCATATATTAAGAAAGTCTTAGAACGGTTCCGTATGCATTATTCCAAACCTGTAGATACTTTAGTTGAAGGGTTGAACCTTAAGTTTTGACCAATACCCAAAAACAGACAAAGAAAAGGAGGAAATGAGTAATGTCCCTTACGCTAGTACCATAAGAAACTCAATGCACGCTACGTTATGTGCATGGCCTGACACTTGCTTTGCGGTTGGCTTGGTAAGTTGTTACCAAAGCAACCCAAGACTTGCGCATTGGCAAGTCGTCAAGAGAGTTGAGCGATACCTTCATGGTACAACTAACTTAGTCTTATGCTATCGGGGGAAGATCTCAAATTGAGAGGATCCTCAAAATGTCAATTGAGGTGGTGACTCGGAAGAGTCTAAGTCCATCTCAGGACATGCCTTCACCCTAGGTGGGAGAGCAATGTCATTATGCAGTAAGAAGCAAAAACTATACAACAATGTTAGCTATGGAGGCAAATTGTGTGTCACCATAGAAACAAAAGACAGTGCCATAAAGTATATGTACATCAAGAACGTGTTTCTGTCCCATTTGACTAAACTTATTCCTATTGACATGTTCAAAACTCATACGTTGAGTCTAGGAATTCGCAAGGTTCAGTTTAGGGACATATCTTGTCATGTGATGGACAAGGTTCTTTTGCAATGACCAAAATGCTCATAAATTATTGTTGCGCATTCGGCATATTAAAATGTCACAAGCTTCTGATTAGCTAGTCACACAGGCAACCGCCCTGACGCTTGAGTAGCGGGCAGGATGAGACTGAATCATATTGGCACTGAGTGTCCAATATTAATTGCTCATACTGGAAGTGTATGAATGTGGTAAGATATAGTTGCCTTAGTAAGTATAAGATGAGACTCGAAGGAGTCGAATACGAGTTATGATTTCATATTGAAGCCTTAAAAAGCCGAATCTAGAGTGTCAAGATTGACATTTAGTATGTTAATCTAGTGGGTCAGGTTAGATTTTTGCGTGAAAATTTAGACTAGCAATTCGCATGGCATAAAGAGTGACGAGTCCAGTTGAGTGGGAGCCATGTCATGACACACATCTGATACTGTGTGTGCTTAAAAGATGATCATACACAGAGTGACAATTGACATCCCTATTTTTTATCACTTTGTGACCCTATAGACGATGATCGTTTAACTTAAAACTATGGTATGAAGTCAAAGTTTGATGTTGCTACTTTAATGTGTTTTTTAAGGAAAACGATATATACGGTTCGACGAGAGCACGTTAGGAAAGTAGTTAAGTTGAGATGTAATACCATGAGCATTTAAGGAAATCTCTATCTATCATCACTAATATCAGCCCGGACAATTGTATTGAGTATATAATCAAATGATATATCATGGTACAAGGGATTTGAGATGACACTGGTGATGTTTAGGATGATTTAGGGCATCATACTTTGTGAAAGTGTTATGTTAGTTAGATGGTAACTTAATATAGCACTGCTTGTTACTTTTCGATCGCACGTCCTATTCCTAGTATGAAGCGTGAAATGTTGTGAATCGTGGAAAGCATGTATTTTGCGGCCTATGTGACCGAGTGGGAGTTGTTCGCCGAGCCTAATGTTTAGGCCCAATGGCCACATAAGTCACTTAGTGCGGCAATCCTAATTATTTTCCCCACCCTATTTAAGGAGGTTTTAGGGGATTAATTAGGGTTACCGATATTGAAATAGAAAATACTCTCACAGTCTCTCCCCTTCCCCTCTCACGGCTGCCTAACCATCAATTGGGGTTTTCGAGTTTAGGACGTGAACTCTAAAGGCAACCCTAGTAGCCGCCTCACATTCAGATCGACGTGGGCTATTCTCGACAGATAATNTCGCATTCCAGGTCAGTCCTATTTATCCTACATACAGAATATCGGTGTTAATTGTACGCTTGATACATCCCACTTATAGAGTTTGAACTTTTCCCCCCTTTTCCAACAAACAGTTTTCGCATTTGTAATACTAAAAGAAATGTGTCAATTAATCTGCAGGATTG
>NCQT01100781.1:7089-19183 GCA_002740465.1 Stenocereus thurberi
AGGGGTGTTTGGAAGCTATTTTAAGTTAAAGGAGTAGTTCAATTCAACATTCAAAAGCACCTTGATTCTGCGTAGAGATTAATCTTGAGCAAGGTCTACTAAAGTTCACTTGTACTCCACCAGGAGCATTTCATTTGCTAGGGGTGCAATGTTGATCAACACAGTTGTGATTGGCAAGTTCAACTACTAGGCTTCTATCTTTATACTATCTCAAGAAGTAGTTGATGAGGTCACTAAGGTTTGTAGAAATTACCTTTGAAGTATAATGACTTACTTAAAAGGAGCTTCACATATCTCTGGGCAAATTACCTACATACCAAAGAATAGAGGAGGATTAGGTTTTAGAAACCTCATAGCATGGAATAAAGCTAGCATTGCAAAGCTAATTTTGGTAATATCCCAAAAGAAGGATCTACCTTCGGTTAAAGGGGCTCATGGTATACATTCAAAGAATTGTGACTGATAGAGCTACATGCCTACTCATGACTACGTCTAGTACTGGAGGAAGATATTCTATGTGAAAGAGCTCTTCAAACAAGGTTGCATAGATCAAAACACCTATGTATAGGCAGGTCAGCACTACTACATAGTCAAATCAGTATATTTGTAGCTTATTAACAGCAAATAGAAGGTTCCCTTAGCTAGAATTGCATAGCCAAGAGCCCAGATACCAAGGCGTGCTTTTATAACATGGATGTTCCTGCAGTATAGACTTCCTGTCAAAGCAAGCCAACATAAACTCATGGTCCAGAATGATTTGAACTGCATTCTATGCCATAAAGCACCAAAGGACGAAGACCATCGATTTTTTTAATGCAGCTTTGTAAGAACCCTCTAGACTATAGTACAAAAATAGTGGCCAATGTTCTTCACAGAAAACAGTAAAGCCTGCATACTATCTCTGTTAATGCTAAAAAATTCCAGGCCATAAAAATGCATGTCCTATGCGGTCTTCTCTACTAGATTTTATTAGATTTGGAATGCCAGAAATCAGTCTAATTTTCAGAAGAACTTTTTTCCACTCTATGAACATGAGAAGACAATTAAGGAGCAAATTAGGCAAAGGATTATGTTTATAAACTCTATGTCTGGAACACACTACACATGTATAGATAGAATATTACAGAAATATTATGAGGCTGGGTATATACGTAACATGCCCTAGCATGATGCTCCTAACGTTGTACGTAACTGATAAGTGCTTAAAGTTTATATGATTTTGAGGTCATTTTGTGTCGTTTTTAGGGAAAAATATGTGCTTTATATTATAATTTATACACATTTTTTGGTTTTATGCTTGGGAATTGTTTTTTTTTGTGTTTTGCATATTTTTGGACCATTTTGTCCCAAAGTTGACCATAATTTAGTGTAATTTGACACCCTACTAACACCCCCCAAGTCACTATGCCCGTAGAATGAAGAAAGAACAGAAGATCATCGAAACTACTAGCCTATTCATTTTCCTCCATCACGTGGCTGAGGTTGATTGTGTTTCTCTATAAATAAGGCCATTTTGCAGCAAGAAGCATATAACACAACAAAGAAGAGACCTATTCTCTCTACTTTTTCATTCCATTTCCATATTTTCCAGTTTAGTTTAGATTTTTAATAGTTTTGAGTTTGAGTGTTGAAGAATTGCTTGCTGTTTTGAAGCCCTTACAAAGTTGGGAAACTCTTGAAGGATCTCCAATTTTCTTCTCTTAAAACTCTGTTTAGTTTTGTTGATTTGAATATGTGTGAGTAGTTTTCTCAATTGAGGGATGGTTAGCTAAGCATTGATATTGGAATCTTTCATTTTTATCTTATTGTTCTTGTTCTTGATTGGGATTGGCTGAGTTCCATCTTGTGTGTGTAATTGTTGTGTTTGGATTTTAGCCAAATTCATTTGCTAATTCTAAATAGTTAAGTGAAGGACTAAAAGATGAAACCTGCTATTTGATTGATGAGATAGAACTTGATTGAGCAATACTTGAAAGAGATTCGCTTGTTAAGAGGACTTTACCATCAAAGATCTTTAACTTAGGCTAAACAAGGGCATTTGAGAAAATGACTTATTAGTTTGGGCAATTCAATTTGTTTTGAAAGAAGATTGAATTCTATATGCGATTGCACCCCTTTCAATCCCCATAATAGTTCAAGTATATGATGTGTTGCATTGATCCACATCTTGACAAGGTGAAACAATTCTTTAGATGTTTTTAATTGATTGAATTCTTCAAGTAGGTTGTAGTGTTATTCACCTCCTAATCGAAATTGCTTGCTCAGCATTTTTAAAGGATAAAACTCAATAAATTACAATTGGTCCTTGTGGGAATGATATCTTTATTACACTATAACACCCGTGCGTTTGCGATCGTGGTAGTAGCCCTATCAAGTTTTGACGCCGTTGTCAAGGACCAAATTTGTGGATATTGAGTTAGCCCTTAGAAATTGACTAAGCATTTCATAATCATTTTCCTTATATTTTTTATTTGCATTGGTAGTTTTGTTACCTATTTTATAGATTTCTCCTTTATATGCAAAGTCCCTTCCCATTTGAATTCGATCCAGAAATCGAAAGGACTTTTCGCTCTGGAAGGAAGAAATTAAGGGTAGAAGAGCAAAGACGCAATATTCAAGCAGTTTTTTCACCAATGGCATGAATAGGAAGTGACCAAAGAAGGACACTCCGGCATTGTGTTACCCTGGGAGTCCAAGGCATTTCCTCAAGCATCGCTCGGCAAAATTTAGAAGCAAACAACTTTGAGCTCAAACCACCCCTTATATCCATGGTACAACAATCTTAGTTCGGAGGCACCTTGCTAGTAGATCCAAACTTATACCTCTCGGTCTTTTCAGAGGTGTGTGATATGCTAAAGCTCAACAGAGTTTCTACCGATGCTATCCGCCTGCACCTATTTCCTTTTTCACTTAGGGATAAGGTGAGGGCGAAGCCACTCATTATCTCCAAAACGCATAACGACATGGGATGAGCTTACAAAAGTCTTTCTTGCCAAGTTCTTTCCTCCAAGCAAGATGGCAAGCCTGCGAAATCAAATTACTACGTTCTCTCAAAACGAAGATGAGACTCTTTATGAAGCCTAGGAGGGATTCAAGGATCTTTTACAATTATGCCCTCACCATGGTCTTCAAAGATGGATGATTGTGCAAACATTTTATAATGGAGTTACCCAATCATTGAGGTCTATTACTGATGCAGCAACAGGGGGACTCTTATGAACAAAACTGAAGATCAAGCATACAATCTTATAGAAGAGATGACCCTTAACAATTTTCAATAGTCGTCTGAGAGAGCCCAACCCAAAAGGGTTGGATGCAAGCTGGAATTAGATACTATTTCTATGTTTTATTCTAAAGTTGATGCTATGTCTCAAAAGTTAGAACGCTTGAATGTTAATTCTGTTAGTTCAAGTGTCCCTTCCCCATCATGTGATATATGTGGATCAGTTAATCATTTGACTATGCATTGTCAAGTGGGTAGTCCTTTTGCCCAGGATGTAAGTGATCAGGTTAATTATTTGAATAATTACCACTCTAGACCAACAAATGACCCTTTCTCTAGCACGTATAATCCAGGTTGGAGAAATCTCTCCAAGTTCTCTTATAAGTCCAATGCCCCACTTGTGTCCCAAACGAATTTTAGACCATCCTATGGATTTCAAAGACCGTCCTATCCTCAACGAGCACCTCAAAAATTCAACTTAGAGTCTATGATGGAGAATGCTTTTGGCTCAACAAAAACAAGATGAGTACATTAAGCAATTGACCTCTAAGGTTGATGTGCTTACTACTCACAACAAGATGTTGGAGGCTTAAATAGCTCAACAAGCTATGTCTTCATCTACACCTCCGTGTAGACTGCCTAGTAAACCCGAATCTAACCTCTATGAGCATTGTAATTGCGTTGTCTTGAAAGAAAGAGTGGAGGATCTTGAGGACATACCACTTCAGGAGGGTAGAGAAGTCATCATGGCTGAGAGGAAGGAGAGAAATTATGGTGGCAAGCCCATAACATTTGTAGAAGATGACAGCTTTGACATTCCCGTAGTCTTTCTGCCTAAGCTTCTTGACCCAGATAGCTTTCCTATCCCCTATGCTGTAGGAAAAATGAAAATGAAAGAGCCTCATGTGACCTTAGTGTAAGTGTTAGTTTGATACCCTCCTCTATGTTTCATAAGCTTCATTTAAGATCATTGCCTCCCGCACGCTTTCACTCAAATTAGTAGATGGTTCTGAAATGCGACCATCGGATATATTGGGGGATGTTCCCGTAAAAATAGGAGATGTTTGAGTGTTAGAAGATTTTATCATTGCTGATATGACTGAGACCGATGATGCCCAAATTATTCTTATTAGGCCCTTCTTAGCTCCTTCAAGTTGCATTATTGATGTAAAAGGGGCGGATAACATTTGAAGTAGGGGATGTTATGCTACGTTTTATTTATGGATGAGAAAGTTGTTTCCCCCAATTCTTTCCTATCTGATGTACTTCCCCTTTCTCCTGAAATTGAAATGTAGGATGGTTGGAGTTGTCCTTATCCTTTTGAGTCTGATTGGATTTCTACTGAGTCGACCAAGATTATGTTAAGGTGAAGTTTGCTGCTCCTACACCACCTAGCGTACCCGAGGTTGAGGCCTTCTGAATGTATCTTCCATGAGTGATTATTGCAGGTTTGCCCAAGTAGTTCTTTCTTTATCTCCTATGGAAGGAGTCAATTTAGATTTCAATCTTGGGATTGAACATGATGATAGTGGTCCGTCTAATGGAGCACGCTACTGATTCGTCTTGTATGCTGATAATACGCTATGGTATCATTTGATGAGAAAGAAGGACCTCCAACCTGAGTATCTAAGATGGTACCTTTAGTTGAAAGATTTCAATTTCGTGGTTAATGATAAAAACGATACCCATATTCTCATTGAACCCGAAGTGAAATAAAAGAAAGGTGAAGCTCCCGACCTTAAATGGACGCCTTTTGCGAGGCAACCTAGGTGTTTGTTTTACCTTTTTTTTCCTTTATTTGTACTCTTTTTATTTTTATTTTTATTTTGTTTTTGACTTTAGAACCTTCACTAGAAATTAATGAACATAGAAAAAAAGAGAAAAAAATAAGAAAAGGTTTTTTAAGAGCCCTCATAGACCCAACACAGTCTGTGAAGGTTTTAAAGAAAAAGAAAAGGCAAAAAAGAGAGAAAACACCACGGTCAAGGGTTTTTAGGCCCTCTTTAACCCAATTCTCTTCATCTTCTTTCTCAAACTTGACACACACTCTCTCTAAAACCTCCATAACCACTTCGGCTTAAACCCTCAATTTTTTACCAAATTCCACAAAATTTCTTCTGATTTTACTTCCTTTCTTCACCGTAAGTCCATCTCTCCCTTTATTTTTCACTTTCAAGCGTTCTTTCTCTTCCATTCTTCCCATCTCCATACCCACAACTTTCACAACTCTATTTTTCACTTTTATTTGACCAAATTCATTTTTTCCTTCCATATTTCTTTACTATTTACTTCCCTTTTCCCAAATTTTACATTTTCTGGCATTTTTCTAGCATTTTATTTTTAGTTTAGTTTTTCAAGTTTTTCTCATCCACATTACACCACTATGGCACCAAAGAAGAAGGCAAGAACCGCACAAGAAGGCGGGACTTCAAGTCAAGCCCCACAACGAGCTCCCTGAAGCTCCTATACATCAAGCGCCATAAGAAATTGAGGTAACATTTCACACCCCTTCGGTTTAACTGATCCCAAACACATTGCTAGATATAATGCTTTGAGTAGTAAACTTATGGTAGCTATTCAATATTATGATGAGGATGTATTGAATCGTTTGGGATTGTTGGATGATATTCGTTAGTTGTTTGCTAGGGGCAAGATGGGCCAATTTTTAAAAACTAGGGACCACACTTATTGGGACCTCACACTTGAATTTCTAAGCACATTGCATGTTGAGGTCACAAGTGGCCCTCAATGTCAAGAGGGCAACATTTTCTTTATCATAATAGGGAGTTTTATGAGTTGAGCTTGAGTTTCTTCAATAGTGCATTTGGTTTTCCACCAAGTATGGGCCTTACATACAGACATGTCCATAAGGAGTTTAATCTGAATGCTTTTTGGCACGAACTTTCTGGTTATTATCAGTATGACGCTAGTAATTCAAAAGGCATGGTTATTTGAAACCATTGTATTTGTGGACCCAACGTTTACTAGCTTGTGGTTTGTTTGCCCAGGAGGATAGCATCAATATGCCTCGTCTATCTGAATTATATTTTTTGTATAGTATGCTTGAAGGCGACCGGATTGACCATGGGTCATTCTTGGTTAATCAATTGTATAGTGTAGCCACTAATTCTGCACATAAGATTGCCATTGGGGGCCTTATTATCTCCATTGCTAGATTGGTTGGAGGTGAACTGAACCCTAATGATAGAGTCGCAGGTTTGGAGTGGTTGAACTTGGCTGCTTTTAAACAAATGAAATTTTATAAAGTTTATGGTGGGCGTATTTGTTAGATTTATCTAGGAACCGTCTTATACGCCCCTCCCAAATGTTGATTGCGGCTTTCTCTTGAACCAGTTCAATCTCTACTTTTTATCTAGTGATGAAGAGTTGGCACGACCTGCCTCACCTCCTCCACCTCCTCAACCTAGGGCTTCTAGTTCCTCCCAACTGTCCTCCTCTTATGACTATCCGGACCTGTATGCTACCCTTAGGTCAATTCAAGAGGAGCACGCTTCTCTATGAGCTTATGTAGAAACTGAGCATGCCTCACTCCGAGGCTTTGTTCAGGAGCGCGCCATGATGAGCTCCGTGGGATGATCGCCTCACAGAATCAATATTTTCAAGACTTTAAGGCCGACTTTAAGACCTGGAGAGACTGGCACATTCCTCAACCCCACTCTCCTTCTTCTCTTCCACCCTCTCCTGCTCCTTTCGGAGTCTTCTGCTTGCATTGAGGACAATGCATTGCACAAGCATGGGGGAGGTGTTTTAGTTGTATATATGTGTGTTGTGGATGTGTGATAATTTGTGCTTTTTGTGTTTAGTTTGCATTTTAGTTTGATCATTTAGCTTTCTAGATTTCTTTCTTCATTTTAGTTTTGTTTTGACACCTTTTAGTTTTTAGTTGGAAAAAAAAAACAAACCAAAAAAAAGGAAAATCAAAAACAAACAAAAAGGCTATAAATCCTCCGATGATGAGTCTTTAGACTAAGTGGCTTTCTTTTGCCTATTTGACCCTTTTTGTTTAGCCCATTTGTGAATAAAATGTTTGTTTTAGAGTTTTCGGATTATGCTTCATGTTTTGAACTTTATATTAGATATGAGTTGCTTGCGTAATGATTCTTGGCATGAGTATTTGGTATATGAAATTCCAAAAGCTAGATGAGCCTTGTCTTGTGAGATTTTGAGCCTAACTAGACTAATTCATCAACTTAATCTCATATTTCTTTTTATGTGTGACTCTTCCTAGATTTCAAGTCTGTAGAACTTACTTTGACTCTTGTTCAAGACCACATTTAGCATGCACATTTAGGCAACATGATTGAGGCATTCTTTGACTTTATGAGCTACATTGATCAAATAGTCACCCTTATATGAATAATTTATTCCTTGCTACCCCTTTGAGCCTTTATTATTTTTTTATGGGAACCTATATTATTATCTTTGGCTAAAGACATATGTCTGACCCTTTTTTAGCCAAGACTATAGANNNNTTATAGTTGATTGGGAGCAGTTTATGGATAATAACCTTATTGTGGTTTGGTTGGATACGATAAGGGATTCATGCTTTATTTGTTCCTTCAAAGTCAATTGGGTTATGTTTTGTGACTTACAAGAAGCATGTTGAAAATGCATAGTTTTCTTTGCCATTATCCTCCTCAAAAAAAAAGAAAGAAAAAAGAACTCAAGGCACACAAAAGATGTTTAGAAAAAAATGTGTATATGTTGAAAAACCAAAAAAAAAAAAAAAAAAAAAAAAAAAAAAAAAAAAAACAAAGACAAAACAAAGACATAGGAAAAAAATACAAGAGAAAGAAGAAAAATGATGAAATAAGAGGATTTGGCATTGGTTTCATATTAGGCACTTTTCTTGTGATGTTACTTAGGGATGTTGTTGATATTTTAAGGAATATAATTTAGTTAGAAGATGATGGTTTACACTCTTAGTCTTTGGCTTTTGGCTCCACAAAACCCAAAATGTTTGTTGCCTCCTCATCTTTACCCATTTGCCCCACTACAACCCTTAAAAGTCCTCATGATTGCCTTGTGTATTTTGCATTATAGTGGTACAATCATTTGATGTAACTTCTCAATAAGCATTTACCATACATGGATAATGCAAATGCAAATAATGGTATCAAGGTTCTTAGCAGGCAAAGCTATTATTTCTTCATTCATATGCCAATAGGACCTAGATTATTGACAGTGGTGCATGTGATCATATCCTGATTTATCCTTGTTACATAATGTAAAAGCTATTTAGGCATCATGCTTCATTACTATGCCTAAAGGAAGGAAAGCTCAAATTAAGCATGTTGGTTGCATGCTTTTGACTTTTGATTTGATATTGGAAAATGCCTTACATATTCTAGAATTTCAATTCAGTCTTTTGTCCATTAGCAAGTTGGCTAGACAATACGTAGCTAACGTCATTTTTACACCCAATACCTGCTTACTTTAAGGCCCTACTATACTGAAGGTTGTGGTCCGTGGTAAAGAGAACAAAAGACTTTATTTCTTACAACACGACTATTAGCTCAATATAGCAGGTACAGCTCCAGATCAACACAGCTTACATTTGAATGAGAAGATAGAGGATTCTGCTATTGCTTGTTTTCTGATTTAGAGATTTCGCACTTTTGTTTGGGACATTTGTCATATGAATAATTGAATTTGTTGATTCAATTTCATGTAACAATTTCATACTGCATGGTGCACGCTAGATTAGTCATATGGCCGAAATGAATAGAAATTGTTTTCCTTAAGTATTTCAAAAGCCAAGAGATGTTTTGATTGTTGCATGTAGATATTTGGGGACTTTACCCTCATAGAACTTATGATGGAGGAAGGTTTTTTCTAACGATTGTAGATCAATGTTTAGGAGCAACTTAGGTTCATTTGATGGCCCACAAAAGTAATGCTTTCCCCTTATTAAGAGCTTCTATTACTTTTATTGAAAAACAGTTTGGTACTGCAGTTAATATCATTAGGAGCGATATGGATTTAGAGTTTAAGGAATGATTAGAATTGAGGTTATATAAGGAGAAGGTCATTATAAATCAAACATCTTGTCTGGAAACCCCTCAACAAAATAGGGAAGTAGAAAGAAAGCACCAACATCTGTTGCAAGTATGGAGCATTGATGTTTCAGTCCAATCTTCCTACCAAATACCGGGGTTATTTGATAAATAGAATGCCAACCACAATCTTAGATAATAAGACACCCTTTGAGATCCTTTTAAAGTCTAGCCTTCTTATGATCATCTCAAAGCATTTGCGTGCCTTTGTTATGCCTCAACATTAAAGAGAAGAAAGGATAAATTTCTGCCAAGAGCCCAACCTTGTGTGTGCATTGGTTATCCATATGGTTAAAAGGCCTAAAATCTTTTAGATGTTGAAACCAAGAGGATTTTTACCGCTAAAGATATCAAATTCCATGAAAATATATTAACTTATCATCTTATTTATCATCAATTAGAAGTTCCTCTTCCAAACATTACAGAATTCACACCAGACACTATCAATTTTTAAGAACCAAATTACAATTATTTTCAAGTAAATCAGACTCTTCACCACAATCTACCTCATCTTCTGACCTGTCATCATCATCTCCAACCAAATCATACTTCTACAATATTATTAAAATAGCCTATTAGAAGAAGAGTAAGATGTCATCATCAGCCTAAGTACCTACAGGATTGTTTTTGTGGAGTAGTTAATTCTCATGATCTACCAATTGAACATCATGCATTAGTCTCTATTTTGTCTCAATATCAAGAGCCAAGATCATATTATGGAACCCTAGAGGGAATCAAAGCTACAGTAGTCATCAGAGGTTTTACTTAACAATATGGGGTTGATTATCAAGAAATATTTTCTCCAGTAGTCAAAATGGCTACAATTAGAATTATCATTACTCCAGCTACCTCCAAGAGTTGGACTTTGTTTCAATTTGATGTGAGTAATGCATTTCTTCATGGTGACATTGACGAAGAAGTTTATATGGAAGCTCTTAAAGGAATTCCTAATCCTTCTAACAAAGTTTGTAGATTAAAGAAATCTTTGTACGGGTAAAAGCAATCTAGTAGACAAATAGCTTAGCAAGCTCATGAGCACTTGGTCTCTTTGGGATATCAACAATCCATGAATGATTACTTACTTTTCACCAATAAATCATCCACTGACATCACTATTATAGTAGTGTATGTAGATGACATCATGATCACTGGTTCAAACCAAGAATAAATTGGCCACGTGAAACAACATTTGCATCCGTTTTTTGGCATTAAAGATATTTGTATTTCCCTGGCCTAGCAACGATCTATATTCCTGAAGGCAATTATCTTGTCGCAAAAAGACTTTACCGCTAAACTTCTCAAAGACAATAACATAAACAACTCTAAGACTGCAACCACTCCTCTTCCATTATATTGTAAATTAGATACTAAAGAAGGGGATCTTCTTTCAGACCATTGCAAGGCTATAGTGGGCAAACTTAATTTTTTGACACATACTAGACAACACTAGAGCTTTACATCGCAAACTCTAAGCTAGTTCATGCAAAGACCCAGAACTTCAGATTTTTAGGCCCTCCATCACACTTGAAGTACATTCAAGGAACCATAGGCCAAGGTATTCTTTTGAAAGCCATTGATGAAGTGTCATTTCAAGCATACTCAGATTCATATTGATCTGTCTATAATTGTTTAAGAAAATCATTTCCTAACAGCA
Source organism: Stenocereus thurberi (assembly GCA_002740465.1). NCBI lineage: Eukaryota > Viridiplantae > Streptophyta > Magnoliopsida > Caryophyllales > Cactaceae > Stenocereus > Stenocereus thurberi. The sequence goes on from NCQT01100781.1 coordinate 18,044, forward strand.
TATCATATCTAGAGTTGTATTGTAGGACTAGATGAATATTAAGAATTTTATTTCCGAGTATAATAGAGACATTACTTTGGATTAATTCCAAAGAGGTGGTAAGAGGATGAACTCCTTTAATTTTAATCTTCGATCAGATGGAAGTTTTTCCCATTTTGGGAGTAAAAATCTTGAAAAAAGTTACCTCGGAGCTAGTATCTATTAAGGCGATAGTTGTTATATTAGTTTCTTTACCTGTTATATCAATGTAGGTGAGAATGGGAAATTGTAATTGTTTCATATTCTATCAAGATTGATAATATTTTGTTTATCAACTAAAATGATTTGAGTGGGTTTTATATCATAAGTAGTGAAATGATCTAAAAAATTCATTCCTAATAAATATGGTAGTATTCGTTATTGATAGAATGATCAATATAGCATTTGTATTCTAAAAGAATAGAATTAGGAGTTTTCATCATTATTTTAGATTTCTGATTAAGAGTAGATTTTCTTCCATTATAAGTAACAAAGTTATATTCAGATGTAGTGATATCTAGAATGGGTAAAGGTATACAATAACATTGTGAGGCTCCTGTGTCAATTAAGACTTTATTTTCCATCCATGTTTGACCGTTGAAATATTCTAACTTAACTTTACAAGTTTGAATTACTAGAGCTTGTTCTAATAACATTTAAGCTGAAATCTAGGTATTCCAGTCATGCTAAAACATGTAGATAAAGTTGGTTGATTTATAATTCTCATTCCTTTTTCCATATATGAGAGTCGCGGTGCTTCATAACTACTAAAAGCTTCTTCTTCTACTACTAATTGAAAGTCAGTTAATGCAGATAATCTCGCTTCTTACATAGGAGGTGGAATAATAGTGCTTACTGTTGAAAAAGATAGGGTCTATCGTTATTTTTTTAGTTTATCTTATTTCTTTTATTGGGAAATTAGTATTAGAGAAAATATACAATCCTCAGTAATAGAATGATAATACATCATTTCCTAGTTGTAATCCTATTTCAGTTAAAAATTTTAATTGTAAATTGGGAGTATCTTTAATATTTTTACTTCGTAAAGTAACAGAGCAATTAGGATAACATTTGAAGATTAATTTTTCTATAAATAAGGTTACCTTGTAAAGTTCCTAGATG
>NCQT01100821.1:0-13568 GCA_002740465.1 Stenocereus thurberi
TCTGGATAGAGTTTAAAGTCACGCTTGCTTTTTAAACATCTCTAGTCTCTCTTCCTTTTTTTAAGCAATACATAGTTGAGATGCAACTCTATAAAGTACAAAAAAGAAAAAAACAATTATGAGCGTAACCTTTTTAACATCCAAATTTTGAATTATAATATCAAATAACCCAAAAGTTTTTCATTTGAAGTAAAATAACTGTTAGCTCTCTTCATCGTAAATTCTTAACTTTGCCCATCATTGGAAAGATCCCTGTTTCGAATTAGAAAGGAAACTAAGGAGCCAATGAGTTTCACTTCTCTGATGTCATTACATTTTCGTTTCTTTTCACATTCTTTTTTGGTTCAAGGAAAGTGTTTAGTATGCTTAATTGATATTTTCTTAACTTTGTTGAGTGTCGGCCAAAAATTTTAGGACTATAGTCATATAGTATGGCCTTACATTTATCTGTATGATCAATAGCTCAATCTCTCTATGTATGGGGACGCAAATGTCACACCTCTCCCCCATAAAACAAAAAAGAACAAAAAAACCTTGTGAGAATTAGACAACAAACACAGAATGTAAATTTCTTTACAATCTGAATAGTTGCAGAGATGGTGGCTAAAAAGTAAAACATAAGAGTTAATAGATGTGGCAAACAAAGGTGTGAGGAGCGAATATGGATGAAGGGATCTCAAAAATACGAGGAAACGCTAGTTTAAAAGAGAAAGAGGGTTTAAATAGAAAGTTTGCACAATCAATCGAGAAATGACAAATATATGAAAATAATCATTTCCAAATGTAACAATGTAAAAAATTACTCTAATATAATTTCATTGGCAAGTAAAATAAAGAAAGAAAATTAATCAGAGCCTGAAGTAATAAATTAAGAGATTACTCCAAAATAATTTCATCTTCAATTAAGTAGGGGTGAACGGGACCAAGCACCGAGTTGGATTTTTAGGATTCGGAATCGGAATTGGATTTGGTTGGTACCGGGTCCTAGAGTATAGAAATTCTGAATACTTTGTTCCTAAGTAATGTTTTTATTTTATTTTTTTCTCATTTTCCCCTAAGGCTTTGTTTTGACTTTGAAAAGTTTGGTGGAAAGANNNNAATTTGAGAAAGTTACTTTTTTTTTTGTATTTGGTTTAGAGAAAATCACAAAGGAAAAAAATATGAAGGTAAATTAGGTGGAAAAATAATTAGAAACAAGTGATAAAATTTTATGAGGAAAGTTTGAGGAAAATTTTCAACCTCCTCCAAGCTCACATTGCTTAGATGACATCAACATTCAAGTAGTTCGTCAACATTTAAATTTCATCTAAATTCTTGTATTTTTTCCTTAATCCGAACAAGAGGAAAAAACTCATTTCCTCCCAACTTTTTTTTCCTTCATATTGTTTTTCCTTCAACTTTTCTTTCCATCAAATTTTCTAAGAACCAAACAAAACCTTAAAAAATAGGGAGGTGGAGGGATTGAAGTAAGTTGTGAACTGATATCTGAAGCCAAATTTGGTGTGTAGATCATCATAATAAATCTTGTTCTCGCACAAAAACATTGGTAGGACTCTTGACTTCCATTCAACCGCTTCTGAACATTATTATAATTAAAAAATACCAGGCAACAGATGAAGCTACGTTATTTTGGTGGATTAACAACTACCCATTTATATAAAAATATTACCAATTTGAAATAGTATTTTTATGCGATGATGCCTCTATGAATGTTGCCCACAGGCATAGTGTCTAATCATATATGTGTGCTCGATCTGAGACCAAACTAAGACAGCCTGACTTTCACCTAAGTGATCTAAAAAGTATTTGTTTAGATAATATAATGTTGCAATTTGCTAATGTTTCTGTAACATTAGCCCTATTTATCAGTCCCTTCAATGTTAGAAGGTCTAACAACTTGAACTTGTTAGCTTGATCTTAAACTGATTTCGTTTTCGCCTGAAAAATCTTGTTGCAACTTGATCTTATCTTGATTTCATTTTGTCTTGAAAAACGTTATTGTATCAAATTGTTCAAAAAGGTATTTTGCACTTGCCTCCCTTCAGGCTTTTGACAATAATTTTCAACCTCGAACTTTTTGCATTAATTTTTAACTACCTTGAGATCTTATGCTTTTGATTTTTAACTACCTTTTTAATTCTTTGTTTTCGTACTGTTGACCCAAAACTTTCAAAAATTACAAAAAGGCTCAAAATCTGGGTAAAATATGCAAATAAGTTATTTTTGGGGGATTTTCAGGAAATATGCTTGTTTTATATGATTAAACTTTTTGTAATGACTTTACTGGTACTAGTTATCTTAATCTACTACTTATATCATAATTATTATATTTTCTGTAGTTATAAGCTCATCATGCTTAGCAAAATAATTAAAACAGAATTAAAGAGTTTCGACCATTACCTAAACTTAGTCGGCGTTGGACCCTAGCGTTTCTCTAACTTCCAGTTTACAGAGATTGCTAATCTCAATCACATATTTCTTAGATTAGGCATAACACAGATCCGTTTCGTTTTCTATCTCGTACCGTAGTCACTAATCAAGAGTTTTTTATATTTTAAAGGATAGTAAAACTTTAATCAAGAAATTGTAATATTTAAGCCATAAGGTTAGATTGAATAGCGTTCCCTACTGAGAAACTTCTCTTATTGAAAGCTAGAAAGTGGAAATATTACAATGGAAAGATTGAAAAGGGACTTAAGCTACTAAGATTATTATAGATGCTTGTTTATAGAAAAATAGAGAATTTCAACTTCTCTTTTGCTTAAGTATGCGCATATGACCGTGTCCCTTCTCAACGCTCAACTTTTCCTTTTATAGAGGGGATATGGGGTACATAGGATACCCTAAAGGCTATAGTACACACAGATATATTACAAAGCTATAGCTATCTGCACATGGCCATAGTAGACAACATTAATTTACCAACACTAGACAAAATAATACAATAATGGTGCAGCCACTTTTCATATCTTTTTATTACTGACAAGACTAGTCATCCATATTGAGATTCTGCATGCTTCATCTCCAATAATACTTTCTAGTTCATTATTATTCAGATAGTCATGAAAATCTTCATCAAGTTTAAGTTGAAGATGCTCAAGATCCTATTTTTCAAATAATTCATGAAGATATTTCTTTCCTTTTCCTGATAAGAATTTTTCAGCTCCAACATCAAAGAAATAATCAAAGACATCTTCTGATGTAGCTCCTTCTATCTTCACATTTTCTTTGAACTCATTATGATAGGCGAAAGCAGTATTTCTATAGTGCATTAGCATTACTCCTTGATCAATTAATGCCCACATTTGATGGTAAATATTGAAAAAAACTGATGGCTCTTGCTAAAGCAGGATTAGAAACTAACTCATGTTGTTCCGAAAACCATTCTTGTTGTTCATCTCTAGGATTGTCTAAATCAACTAGTTGAAGTAAATAATAAGATGGTTTGGCTTTTCCATTTTCATTCTCAATTAATATAGAATGTACCTTCACATATAGGCATCTATTATATGGAATTTTTGTTGGATCATCAGGAGATGTAAGAATCCAATGAATTTTTCTGAACATGGATTGTTGAAACTTAGTTAGCCTTAAGGAAAATGGGTACTTCGGATCTAAGATTTACATGAAGTAAACTACCATTCCATATTTCCAGACTTTCACAACGAGGTCATTTGGAGAGGCCGAATTTACTGAAAAACTAACACCACCAAGTCCAGATCTATCAGAAAAATAGATTATAGTACTCATGACTTCCAAATATCATAGGAATATTTCTGATGATAGTCGATACAGGCTGCATAACACTCATTGATCCATTTTTCTTGAACATAAGAACTTATTTTTTCTTGGATATCATAGGGATATCTTTGGCAACTAATTTGTAATTCTAGAAGGCTAAGTATTTGGGCTATTAGGTCGGCAGAAGATAGCAAACCAAAATGTAATCTATTTTTTGTATGGAATTCCAAGCTATCCACAAGGACTTTATTAGAAGGAGACACATATTCTAGTAGTAACGGTATTTCATTTTGGATTTCCTTCTTTTTCAGCATGAGTTCTGCTATGATAATCACCATTGGCGAGTTCTCGAGTTTAACTATCTGCCAAAGAGTTCTTTGATCCTTGCATATGTTCAATGGAGAAGGAAAACTGGTTAAGCTACAATTACTAACACAGGCATCACCCTTGTGCTTGCATATTTGATAAACTCTTTTTCATAAAACCAAGTATTCGTTTGCAATCAATTTGAATAAGAAAAGGTTTTGGAGCCAAAAAGATTAATAACTTTTCAATTGTCGATCCCCTTATGACTCCAAAGATTTCTTTTTCCATCGTAAGGTAGTTGCATCTACTTTATTAAAACTTCCACTGTAATATTTGTAGAGCTTTTCCTATTTGTTGATTTTAAGTACTGCACTTCAGTGTTCATTGTTAGCATCTATCTCAAGAATTAAATCATCCCCTTCATTAGGTAAATTAAAAATATGAAGTTTTGAACACATCTTTTTGAAGTTTTGAACAATCTTTGAAACATTAATAGTCCATGTCCAACTTACCTCATTTTTGAGTTTCTGCTATAATGGTTTTCTTAATTTAACTAGATCTTTAATAAAATCTGAAGCCCAGGTAAGGCACCCAAGAAACCTTTCTAGTTGCTTCCTATCCTCAATTTTTTTAAGGAAAATTTTATATTTTTCTTACAATATGCTTCTGTAGGATGATATTATCTAGCTGTTATCTCTCAACCTAAAAATTCAATTTCTTATTCAGCATAAATGCACTTATTCTTATCAAGAATAATACTATGATCAATGCATCTTTGAGTGATAGCTAGGACATCATTTTTATATTGTTCTATGGACAAGAATATCATCAATGTAAGCTAAGCAGCAGTGATTAAGGTCTTTAAAGATGTTATCAATTCTTCTTTAGAATATTTGAGGTGCATTTTTGAGACTGAATGGCATTATAATCCACTCATAATGTCCTTGAGGTGCACTAAAAGTAGTTAAAAGAACGCTTTCTTCATTCATTTTAGTTTGCTAGTATCAGCTCTTGCAATCCATTTTCGAGAACCAAGAGGCACCATGAATTTTGTTGAAAAGGATTATTTTGTTAAGAATATAATAACTATTAAAGATAGTATTACCGTTAAGTTTTTTGCAATTGATTACCATTCTAACTTTTCCTCTCTTTTACTCAGCATGGTTCTTACCATGAAAGTGCGACTAGTATGAGGACTTTTGTTATTTTTGATTAATGCTTTATCCATAAATTCTTTGATTTGTTTATGAAATTCATGGATATTCTGATGTGTACACACCATTTGTTTGACTCGAGTAATAGTGTTAGGATTTAATAAATTAATTTTTGCAAATGTCTTATCTGTATCCTAAAATTTTAGAGGATTACCAGAGTACAGTTCTTTGCAAAATTGTTCTTGATGTTCAACAATGTGTTCTTTCATAGATAACTCAAGTAGTGAGATTGTTAGTGCTATCTCATGCTGTGTAAGCATTACCTTCTCACCATGTTGGCTTCGTGTAAACTCAATTTTCTGATGAATGTAAACGTTGTTTAATTTTTCAATAGGAACTAAGTGACCATTGATTGTGCATATTATTTGGTCCATAGTCTGTGTGCATGGAGAATATAGTCTGTAAAAATTATTTTCAATAATCATATCATGAGAGGGTTGATTAGTAGCCCATAGAACTAGTAGAATGCCTTGAACTCCTCCTAATTTTATGGATAATCCTTCTATAAACTCATTGTGGCTCATAATGCTATTATCAGCTATCCCTACTTGTAAAGAATTCTTGGCTCTTTTCCTCATAAATTTTAAAAATAATGCTCGTTTTTCAAAGCATATAGAACAACCACTATCTACGTAGCATATAATTTATACTTATTACATCCTCCTAAACAGAAATTTATTGGGATATAAATGCTATTAGGATTTGTATTGGTGACTTTATACCATGTCTCCATAGTCATATTTTTTACTAATTTATATTCATAAATTGACTCACTAATAGTTCTTGTTTTGTATCCAATTACTTTTGTGTCTATACTCATACTTCGGCCTGCACGATGTCTTGCAGGTTCAAAATTTATTCTACTCATTTCACTGGGCATGTTAACTATGTCAGTTCTTTAAGTTCTTCTTTACCTGATGAAGACCCTTATCCCCATTCTAATCCTGCACTCATGGTTCTTAATAATTGAGATTTAATGTTAATTTTACCATTCTCATAAATTTTTATTAGGATTTTCTTATTGACTTGTGCAGGGTTGGCAAAGTTAGATATCTATGACCTATTAATCTTTTTCTTCTGAGGATTGGATTTAATCGTCTGGATTTTCTATACAGGAATAGGACTTTTAAAATTTTCCATCTCTATCATTATTACTTTGGTCTTTGGATGTATAGTATTATATAAATTGTAGATTATTTTTCAAAATATCCTTAGTGGGTATCCTTCTTTGTTCATATTTTATCCCACTATTTTTATCTTAAGAGATAAGAAGTTTTTAGCAAATTCATCTTTTAGGGTTACATAATATCCAAGTCGACAATTGAATCCTGCTGATCCATTACATAAACTTGTCTTAATCACTATGGTGATTTAATTATTAAATTTGGTATGCATAATATCACAGAGGAAGGCATAAAGATCAATACCTTTCCCATAATATTGTAAGAGTGTAATGTGAACTTGGACAGTTCCAACATAGGTATACTTGTCTTTTCTTTCTTTGTTATGTCTAAAGATGTTTTTTCAATTAATGAAATTCACTTCACCCGCATCATACTTGTAGTCTTTGATTTCTAGAGCTCTTTCCATCATTTAATATACGTACTCACTCTTCAATTGAAAAACGAATTTTTTATAGATCATGTCTTTTTGAATTATGGGAAGGACCCAATCTCTTTTGGCTTCTTCGTTATCATTATCTACGACAAACTCTTATTCTTAAAGATTGCCAAGACTAATCGAGCTACTTTCCATCATGTGATTAGTTTCTTCATAATCACTTTCTTCATACTCATCTTCTAGTAAAATTTCAACAATTCCTTTGTTGTTATTTAGGGCTAGGTCTTGTGCCTCTTTCCCCTAAGCTCAAAGTAATCTAGGCTGGTTAGAGTTTTAATAAATTTGTTATTCTTCCTATTTTTGCATTCAGTTGCATAGTTACCTACTTCTACGCATGCCCAACACTTATAATTGTTTTTCCTGACTGAACAATAAGCGAATTTCCTAAAAAAATCTTCATTTTTTTAGAGCTTAGTTTGTTATAATATTTTCTTTTACATTTTTCTCCCCTTTGCTTGTTAAAGCTCCTTTTCTTATAAAACTTTCTTTTTCTTCTTCTCTCAGGTTGCTTTTCCCATTGATGATGAGAATCCCAACAAGTTAGAAATTACTTTTTACTTTTTTTCTTTTTCCTTTTGGAGATCAAGATATTGATCATTGGCCCATTTTCTGGAATAAGAGATGCTTGAACCAAGGGTATCAATAACATAGGCTCCTTAAGCCATGCAGTGTATTTTTCATTAATTATAAAATTTACCGAATATGACAATTTATCATAGAACATACCAAGATTAGTTTCATTATGCCCAACTTTATAATAATATTGACTAAATTCAGCAATATAATTCTTGAGATACCTCATATCCCATAACTCTATATTATTAATCTTTCTTTGCCAATTCTCTTGCTTTTTCTTTGGAATCAAGTTTAGCTCCGATAAATTTTTGATTTCCTTGTATAAATTTTTGAAACAATACAGTTGGTGTTTCCATCACTGTTAATGTATTTTTACCATCTTCATTTAAAGAATCATACCAGTCAGCAACAGTGCCAGAAAAACTATGTTCGATATAATTTAAGAAATTTCCTACAGTCCATGTGGTATTTAAATTTAAAACACTATTTGTTCATCTTTTCTAATACTCAAATATTTCTTTTCTATTATGAGCTCAATCGATATTCAGGATATATTTGGTTTGGCTAATTGGAGTAAGGTCAATCTCTTCAAAGGTCGGAGTTTTCCTTGGGATAAACCTAGAAGAAAACTTAGTTGTGAGTCCTGCCGGAACGTACCTATGCCTCATAAAATCGGTATTTCTTCTAAAAGGTTCATCAAATTCCTCACATTTGGGAACTATATCGTTAACTACATGGCAGTCAATTTCATCTGTATTAAGCTATTCTCTAATCTCATTAATCTCATCGTCAAATATCAATTTACCATATTTTTTATCCAGTTTCTTTCTAATTTCTTCTAAAGGTATAACCTTAAGATCTTCTCGTTTAATTAGGTTCATCGGCTGATATATTTCTTCTTCTGACTGGATATTATTTGTCTCTTCATTATGATCAGATAATACATCTTATTTATCAACTAGTGCACACATGATTTTGTTTCACTCTTCTGAATTTTGTTCATTATCGAACATCTTCTATAATTCGTCTAGATTAAACTACTTATACTCCATCATTTTCTTCTTTCTCTGCCTTTCAGACGATCTTTCAGCTGATTTCTCTCCTACTACTTTTTAGATTTTTATATTATGCAAAGGAAATGAATTGTTGTTTTTTGAGTTTTGGAAAGGATATTTATGATGAAATGGTATACTAATACTTAAAATTGATTTCCATTATGTCTAATTTCACTACCTAAACTTAAAATTAATTTCGATTATGTCTGATTTCGTTAACTAAAGAAAGATGAATTGTAGATAATTGTTTCTTAATCTCCTTGACTTGAGTCTTAATTTTAATTAATTTGGCTTTTGATTCTGAAACTATATCAGTGATATAGTTTAATTGAGGTGTTTGAAGTGGTTCCTTCTAATGAGTGAACAATATGTGAATAATTAGGAAGAGGGCAAGTAGGTGATGATTCAAGCATTAAATACAGTTAATTAGCTTAATTAATCATTAATTAACTTAATAATCTTAATTATTTTTGTCATGTGGCTTTGATACCAAATAAAAGAGGGTCTCCAGTAGTATTAATGAGAGAAATTACACATGCATAAATTTAAAATTTTCGAAAGTATTAAGAATTGGGGTTAAAATGCAATTTTTAAAAGTTTAGGGCGCAAGAAAGATATAGAGGGCATCTAAAAATGAAGGTACATAACCTTCAAGGTACTAGAATATTAATTCTAAAAGCCCCTAGTTGANAATATTAAAGACTAAAACTTTAGGGTAGCTGAATGTAAACTGCCCTGTTCAAAGTGTTGTGTGATTGCACAATGACAGAGGTTCAAATCCCATATAGACTTCTTTGGTGGTATAAAGTTTTTATGAAAATCATGACCTATAGATGCCACTGTGTATGTTCACTAAATTAATGGAAAGTATGTTGAATACTTCTCAGTTGTCCAAGATGTATAATGACTAAGTTTAAAAAATAGAGTAAAACCCACCTCTCATAAAATGCTTTATTTTTAGCACTAAAATCAATATCCATCATGTAATCCATTGACTGCTAACTGGCAAGTACTTATATAAATAAAAAAATCCATCTATTCAAAACTCCCAAACACTTGATGGCTCCCAAGACCTTATCCTAACTAGACTTTACAAATGGATCACTAGGTTTGGGTACGGGTCGGTTGAGTTTCGATCGAGTCATGTTTTGGGTCAAGCGACATTTCGGGTCAATTTGGTTTGGATCGGATGAGTTTCGGTTTGGGTCGACTTCGGGTCAACTGAATTTTGGTTCAATAGGCTTGTCATGCAAAAATGAACAACTTTGTCGGAAAGTTTTGGTCGGGTATGGCCCAGTTCGAGTTAATTCGGCTTTCGGGTCCACTTTTGGATGAACCTATTTCGAATGTCGGGTCAGTTGTGGGTTCGGATCATCGGTTTGAGTTTCGAGTCAGTTTTGCCAAGTCCTATCCTAATATACACCTTAAAATGGTGGTCAACCTATTTGTTAAGTTAATCCAAATTAATATGCGTGTATGAATCTCAACTGCTAGCTGAGACCTATTCAAGAGCGCTCAAGAGTTCATGTTAACTTTATGATGATATATCCTTAAAATAATGATTGATTGATGGCAAATATATTCTCAACTGAATGTGTAAACAAATCAATATTGCTGCCAAGGATCTACCTCCGTTATTACCATGACATATAGTTCAAAACAGAGGCACATTATTCACTTGAATTCTTAATCAATGTCTCACTTCTTAGAAAGGAAAATTGCAACAATTTTAGCACTCAAAGCATTGAGGCGAAAGCTAGACAAGACGTTGAAGTTAATCATCCTAAAATGTATGTGAAAAAAGAGAAAAAGGGACTTATAAATGCATATATGAATTAGGACTTCCTAATAAATGGATCATAGGAAAACAATTCAAGAAAACACTAAGTCCTCGAAAGTCCTCTATCAAATTGAAGAATTAGATCATTTTCACTGTAGCATTCTTGTTTTTAAGAACCACTTTGGCTCTCCTAACTCTTGCTCCTATTCCTTCCTATCCCTATCACCCTACCCCTCCATCTGGCATGCAAATTTTGGTATTGAATTGGTGTTACACTGTGTGTATGTAAGGGCCAAACAAGATTGCCTCAGCAATTCACAAATGATAGTGTTTGGTCGGCGTACGCGAAGAACACTACAATACCCTCCATAGGGTTCAGCCCTACAACTCACTTAGTAGTTTATACATCTCAATTTCTTTTTTCTTTTTCTAATGATGTGGTATTTGCCTACAATTCTTTTTTCTGGTAATTCTTACACGTTTTTTCTTAACTTTTATTTTTTTCAGAATGACTTTATTAACAACAATTGATATATAAACTAGGGGTGAGCCCAACCAAAAAAAAGGGGTACCACCTTCTTGAAAATTTGGACTCAGAGTTGGGCCCCAATAGTCAGTACCTGGTCAACATTTAATAGAATTTTGATTAAAAAAATATAAAGAGTAAATCCTTTTTCCCTAAATGATGTATCTTTTGTGCCCATACCCAATCCCTTAACTACCCCAATTTAACCATTTATCTTTTCTACTTTCAATTTATCCTCAACTTACTTTTTATGCATCTTGACCACTGTGGATTTCTTTCTCTAAGCTTTGGTTTTTCTACTTATGAGCCTTATTGCTTACTAGGTACTTGTTTTTATATATTTTGACAATTTTTCTCTCTTTCTCTCAATATTTTGAGTAAATTAAAATAATTTTTAGGTTTGTTATTCGTTTATAATCTTGATTTGTGGGTTTGTGATTAATATTATTCCAATTCTCTAAGTTTATATTAAAGTAAGTGAATCTTTCTTTACTGCTTACTACGCATTTGATCTAGGCTTATAATTTGGTTTTTAGGAATTTGACTTCAGATATGGGTTGTCGACTTCCCTCATTTTTTAGGGGAAAATAAAAAAGAAAAGAAATTAACTTAAAAACCAGGTAACCAAAATTAGAATCAGACCTGCTCTCAGTCGTGTTCACTACCGGGTCTAAAATTTTTGGATCAGGTTCAACTGATTTCGGGTCTAGTTTCAAATTCTAGGACCTAGGTCCGGTTCTGATTTCGATTCCTAAAATTCAACCAGGTACTTGTTTTGCTCAGCCCTATTAGAAACTTAACCAAACATGGCCGAGCTAGGTTGGAATAAGAATGAATTTTCACAACATGAGTGGAAGGATCACGTTAACTACTCTGTTACATCTTTCTTCGATGATTTCCAAGATACTATAGATAATAGGATAAGGTATCTCCCTGGTATTTGGATTATTTTACGCACCCGATTTTGTACCCATCTTCTATCCTTCTATTGGGTTGTGTTTTTCTAATTCTCATAGTTGAATCATCTTCGCTTGTTAATCCTTCAATATTGCATTTGTACAAACATCACCTAGCAACACTAATATTTGTAGATTACACCCTTTCCATGGAGTTATTGATGTTAGAAGTAATGGAAAGCTGGCTTCCTTTATTTGTACTCTTTGTCCCACATAGGAGGATTGGAAACCCATTGTGGGGTTTTTATTACTCCCTCTTTCTTAGACTTGTTGAATTCCTTTCGGCTTGGTGATTGTGTTTTTCAATCAGAAAATCACAGCAATTCTCAGTTTTTTCTGACCCCTTTTTGTAGTATGAATACCCTGCTCCGCTGCTGCGACAACTCACGCCAAACATCTCCTCTCCTCTCTTCTTCTCTTCTTCTTTACTCTCTATTATTCTAAGTGTTCTAGGCAATTGTAATCCCGTGTCTTGAAAGCTTTTGGCCACGAGTGGACGTGTTCGACAAACTAGCTGTGTGAACCTTAGGGAGGGAACGATTGTTATAATTTGTACTGAGGTCAATCCGAAATCACTTTCACGGTAGTGATACTCCCACGACACAGCTCCTGTTGTCTCTTCCCTTGCCTCTGGTTTAGACCTATTTTTCTTATAACTTGAAAGTGATTTTTATCATATACAAATCAATGGCTCTCCCTATTAACAAAGATCCCCTAGATTTTTAAAACTCAAACTTCTGGACGGAACCAACTACAAGCGTTGGTCCCAAAAACTTCTAATTTTCTTTGAATAGTTAGAAGTAGATTATGTGTTGTTCTCCGACCTATTTGATGAGAATAATGCATTTTAAACCTCTGTTGCTCCCCTGATAGAACTTTTCAAGCACGATGCGCGTGAACTTTACACTTTGTTCTACCTAGATTTAGCTCAAATAATTGATAAATTGGGTTATTTATTTGTGTTTTATTGGTTTTGTAGGTAATAAAGAAATTTGTGAAAATAGAAGATAATTCATGCAAAATATGCCAAAAGTTAGGCACGTTAACCAAGAAAACCTTAAATGATAACCCGAGATAACTATGAAGCAAGACGGGGTCAACAAGCACAAATCTGTGAGAGAAATAAGGAAGAAAAAACACTGCAGAAAATCTGGCATGGCCTGCCAGTGATAGGTGGCAAGGGATGCCACTGCCAGGTGGCGCGGTCATGCCAAGTTCTATTTTTGCTCTATTTTATATGTAGAATTCTAGAATGTTGGCACGTGGTGCCCATGCCACCCGCTGTCTTGCCCTACTTCTGTTGTTGGCTTCTAGAGATTTGGCACGGTTTGCCCTTGCCACTTGGCGTGACTATGCCAAACCTGCTGTGTGGAGATCTATTTAAAGTCCCATCCCCCATTTGTGTAAGAATCAAATTTTTAGGTTTTAAGAGCATAGTTTAGCACAGGGTTTATGGGAGATTAATGTAGATTTACTTTCATTTTGTAGTCACATGTCAAGAGGAATGAAGTTTGGATGCAATTAGCTTTCTTTCTCTTTTTAAATCTGCATTTCAATTCAAGTTCTTACTTTGTTGGGTTTGATTNNNNAGTTTAATGCCCAAATTTACATGCTTTTGTTTGTTAATGGATTGAAATTAGTGTCTCCATTTCCTATTCATCTTTCTATTCTCTTATGTACTCTCAATCTCTCATTCTCTTTCTTTAAGAATGCAAATCTCAAGCTCTTTCTCTCCTCCATCTTAGGGTTTGAGAACCCCACTTTACAAGTTAGAGTTTTTTGGCTCTCAATGGG
>NCQT01100825.1:6607-16629 GCA_002740465.1 Stenocereus thurberi
GGGCAATGGCTTTAACTCCACCTCAGCTGTGCCTTTCTTGTCCTCCTTGAGAGTTTAAATTTCCACACTAGAAACCTTTTCTTGTCGGTTGCTTGTGGAGCACCATGGGGCCGAATTTAGGGGCTTGGAGTAAATCCCCCTTTCTTCATACAATCGAATCGCCATCTTACCTTCATGAGCAGCAACCAAAATAAGCTTCTAGAGGATCCTCATGAGTCCTAGGAATGGCTAATGCTTCCTTCATCACCCTTTCAAGAGTGTCCACCCGATAACAAGCATCCTCCATGGTGGGGGTAGCCATAGCTTGTGTGAGATTAAGTAAGGCATGAGACTCACACTTGTTCCAAGGTCACACAAGGCGTGACTAATAGTAATATCACTCATGACACATGGGATAGAGAAACTTCCCACATCCTTGAGTTTTAGAGGTAGCTTGTTTTGGAGGATAGCACGACACTCCTCCGTGAGACAAACCATTGTATTCTCTTAAAATCTTTGCTTGTTTAGAAAGCATATCTTTGTGGAACTTGGCATACAAAGGCATCTCCAAAATAGCATTTGAGAATGGAATATTAATATGAAGCTTCTTGAGTAATTCCAAAAATTTTTGAATTTGGCTTTAAGCTTGGCCTTAGCTAGTCTTTGGGGAAAGGGAATTGGTGGCTTGTATGGTCCAACGGGTTTGGGCTTGGTGCTTTCATGAGGAAAGCTCGGTGCACTCCCCTCTTCACTCTTGTCCCCCTCCTTATTCACAATCTCAACATCTTGATCCTTCACTCGATCTTCATATTCTTTGAGGGCTCCCTTGGACCATCCAATGCCTTTTCACTCCTTAAAGAGATGGCATTCGTTTGCCCCTTGGGCGTTCGTTTTCGGTTAGCCCGGAAGGTGCCCTTGGGGTGGGAAGAGATGGCCCACTTGTTAAGCTATTTGAGCCAACTGGTTCTCTATCGTCTTTTAGTGAGTAGACATACTTTCAAACTTGGAGTTTAATTGACTCACGGACTCACCAAAGGCTTCATTTGCCTTTGTTTAAGTTTGAATGAAACACTCTATCAAGTTCTCCAACTTGGACTTTTGTTATTGGGGTTGAGGGGGTGGGAAATGTAGAGCCTTATATAGGAATCTCAGTGGATGAAGGTGATTTTGTGGAGGAGGATAGGAAAGTGGATTGGAGTTCTTATATGAGAAGTTGGGATGGTTCCTCCACCTCAGATTGAAAGTGTTTGAGTAAAGGTCGTTCGTTGACCTATTATTGAAGTTGTGGAGGGCATTTGCTTACTCAACAGTCAAATCCTAGAAAGATTGACCAACTTGGTACTCATCCCCAACATGGCCTTAAACTCCACACACCTTACAGAAACTCACATTTCTAAATTACCCACTTGAAGCACCACCATGAGGGCTTGTTTGGAGATAATCCAACTTTTAAAATGAAGCATCCTCTTTATTTACTAGCATAGCGAATGCATCAACGTCAAGTTTTCCTCCTCTCTTGGGGTTAGATACTTTATCACACCAATGATAGTTTTCAAAGTCATTTCTTCTAATAATTGATTAGGTTTATTAACTAGCTTCCCCATAAGTGCCCCATTGGTGGCCACATCAATGGAGATCCTCAAGGATTGGTGAAGGCCATTGTAAAAAGTTTGAACAAGCAACCAATCGGGTATGCCATAATGGGGCCACTCACGTTGAAGCTCCTTGAAACACTTCCAAGCTTCATATAGAGATTCGTCCTCCATTTGAGTAAATGAGGTGATGTCATTTCTAAGCTACACGGTCTTCCTGAGAGCAAAGTACTTGTATAAGAACGCCTTGGAAAGCATATCCCAACTAGTGAAAGAGTTCACATTAGCATTCATTAACCATGACTTCGCATTGTCTTTCAATGAGAAGGGGAAAAGGCGCAACCAAATAGCATCGTCCGAGACCCCATTTATCTTGATAGTGTCACAATTCTCCAAGAACGTGGTAATGTAATCATTAGGATTCTTCATGGGTGAACCATCAAATTGATTTCGTTCAAAGGTGATACACGCCAGATTAACTTTGAAGTTCCCGGGCCTCACGATGCTTGATGCGATGGCATTGGGGTTTGACATTACAAAGTCCCATAGTGGGGTAGTGTTGGGATTGCGAGCTTCCATGTTTACTTCCTCTATAACCCTCCTTTCCCTTCTTTGCCTTCTTTGTGCCCTTGCTCTGCCTCAGTGTGTTCGGGTGGTAGCCTCAATTTTGGGGTCGATGGGCATTAAGTTAACCACTTATTAACTCCTCCTAAGGATGCACCAAAAAACACTACTAAGTGCAGTAAGCAATTTCAAGAAAAGATAGCAACTAGCAAAGGAAGAATTGAAAACAAAAACCAAAAAAACAATAACATAGCGTCAAATCTCTTAAATTGGCTTTGACATCCTAGAGTACCTATCTCCCCAACAACGCCATTAAAAACATGTTCAACTAAAAATATAATACCACAAGTGCACAGCGTAACTGTAGCTAGCAACCGACACGCGCGAGTTGTGTCCATAGGGAGTTCGGCTAGGATTACCGAGCTAAATAAGAGATTTAATCTACGTGGATGACATGGTTGGAATTTGTTCTAATTGCTAACTAGAATTATCAAAGTAGTGGATTTAGAACCTATATTTAAAGGAATCGGGTTGGGGATTTAGCTGACTAATTTGCCTATTTCATTTCATCAAAGGCTAGTTCCCAACTTTCCTAGCTAACCCATGACCTACAAGGGGTTGGCTAATCTCATGCAGGGGCTCCCTTGTTTTCTCTCAAAGATCAAGGGCATGACTAATTCACAATACCATCTATTTTTATAGGAGATTTTGAGTTGGGCCCAAGGCAGATAACCCTTTACAAAGTGCAACCATCAAGCTATTTTCATGCTCAAGGTGAACTATTCCCTCCTAAATTGTATTTACTAATGCCTAATCTCTCAATGTGGCCATTAGCTTCAATTGTTAGGAGAAATGCCCGTTCGGGCATTTCATTGAACACTTAGTGATCAAGGGGTGATCCCTTCTAGAAGTGAGAAATTTAGGGAAATAAGAAACTTAGCTACATTTATTTATGCACACTAGGCCAAAATCCAAACCCAAGAAAGGTAGATTACTCACTAATCATCACGCACATCACCAATAAATCACAACTTGAAATAGTCAATGAAGACAATAATAAATTGACTAAGTAGCAGAGAGAGAGAGAGAGAAAGATGAAGGGAAACTTTAAATTTGGCACAAAGAGATGATGATAAGATCTTCAAAGTCTTCTCAAATCATCAACAAGTTTAACCTCTAATCCTAATCCTCAATCTAACTTAACCTAGAAGTTTTTAGAAAGTAATTTTTCATAAAGCAGAAGCTTATCCCGAAATTAGACAAAACTCCCCTTTTATAGTGGGGCAAAAAGACAAAAATGGCATAGGGGTGCTAAAGGACACAGGTCATTGTGGCCAAAGTGACTAAGATGGCCACGACCATGGCCAACAAGGTAAGCCACCACGGCCTGTGGCCATAGCCACAGTTGCCAGTGGCCACCTCCTAACTTTTTTCTCTCCACAAGGGATCCCTACAAGGGTGATCATGAGCATAGCATTGACTACAGCCCTCAGTGGGCACCTCTTCAGTTAATTTCTTCAATTCTCGTTGCTTCCTTGCCATTTGTTTACCAAATCCCGTTTGGGACTTCTTCCGCTCCTTACCTCATCTAAAAAAAAGGCATACTTCACTCGATTAGCATCGTCTTGAGCCGAATCTTTGCCACCATTTGCATAAATGTTGTCGCCTACAAAAGTAACCAAAAACCAAATGAAAATCAAACAAGTTATGACTTCTTGGAAGCAAAAGTTAGGAAATAAGAGTATCAAATGCGATGTAACGGGTCTGAACAATTCACAACAAATTCAATCCCTTTAGATGATCCCATCATGAAAGCCTAGGAATATGGAATGATAGCTTATCTCTTAGAAATCCCTGATCTGAAGTGCCTATTCTTCTTAAGCCTAACTAAATTTCAAAAGTGTGTGTTTAAAAGAATCCATTGGATTCTTACATCTTCTAATCATCAAACAAGATTCCTATGAAATAGAAATCTGTACATTGAGGTATTTTAAGCAGTGATTGCGTATGAAAATGGCAAGTTCAAACGAGCCCATTATCTTGTTCAACTAATTGATCTAGAAGTTTTTGATGATCAACAATATGAATTATTTCTAGAGTGACAAGAAGTAGTTAGTGATCCTGCTTTAGTAAGAGCTATTGGTTTTTACAACATTTATGGGCATTGATTGAACAAGGAGAATGCTAATGCATTATGGGAACACTATTTTTGTTTATCGTAGTGATTTCAGCAAATATATGAAGGTAGAATGAGCTACTTTAGAAGATGTCTTTGATTATCTCTTTTATATTTGGGCTAGAAAACTTCTATCAGAGAAAGGAAAGAACTATCTACATAATCTATTTGAGAAATAGGATCCAGAGCATCATGAACTTGATAAGAATTTTGATGACTATCTAAATAATGAGGGACATGAAGATAGTATTGCAGATGAAGGCATGGAGAACCTCAATATGGATGACTACTCTTATCAATATTAAGTGTTCTAAAAAGTTATTGCACATTATGTGTTATCTTATCAAGCGTTAAGTTAGGAAAATAATGCAATCCCCCATAGCCATGTGAAATAATCTTATAGAAGTATGTCTACTGTAGCCATTAGGGTATCCTATATATTCCATCTTCTCTATAAAAGGAGAAGTTGACTATTGTGAGGGACATAATCATTTGGACATACTAGAGCAAAAGAGCAGTTGGATATCTCTATTTCTCTATGCAAGCGTCCATAATGATCTTAGTTGTTTAAGTCATTCTTCAAATATTTCTATTGTAATATTACCACCTTCAAGCTTTCAATACAATAAGTTTCTCATTAGGGAAAGTTATTCAACCAAACCTTATGTCTTAAATATTATGATTCTTAATTAAATTCTCACTATCCTTAAAAATATAAAGCCTTGATTAGTTACTACAATCTGAGGTAGGAAACGAAATTAATATGTGTTGTGCCTAATCTAAGCAAAGGGTGGTTGAAATTAGCAATTTCTATAAACTAGAAGATAGAAGAACGCCAGGATCCAACGCCGACTAAGTTTAGGTAATTGTCGAAACTCTCTAATTAAGCTTCATTATTTTATTAAACATGGTGGGCCTATAATCATAGAAAATATAATATTTATGATATAAATAGTAGATTGTGATAATTTATACCAGTAAAGTTATTATAAGATATTTAAACATTAACACAAGCATTGTTTTTTAAAAGAGCACAAAAATTTGAGTATTTATATTTTAACCTTGTTATGGGTAAAAAAAACAAAAATTTTAGAAAGTTTTGGGTTGGATTTGAAAGAAAAAGTCTCTAAAAATCGTTTTCTCATAGAATATTTACCCAACAAATAGTTTACATAAAATCATAAACATGTGAAAATAAATTCAAAAAAGGTTGTCCCTTAAAAATTATTTTCATTAACTAGTAGATACCCCAAAGTGTCAAATTGAAGTATAGGAGACCATTTTTCTTCTAATTTATTCAAATTTTGTAAAATAGATTCAATGACTATTTGGAATGGAGCTGTTTAGCTTCTCTTCGAATTATTAACCTTTATTGTCTAAATAATACGACAATGATCAATATCTTACTATAAAATATTGAAGTGTCTTGTTTTTATTTAAACCTCATACTTCGTATATTAAATTGAAAAAAAATGGTATCATCAAATAGTGGAAGGCTCTTGCCACTTTTTTTGGTGTTACCTTTTTATCTATATTTTTTCATAGTTATAGAAGTTATACATATAATGTTTTTTCGGCAAATAGGTTGATCCAATTAGAGGGCCATTTGTACTCATTAGTGCAACCAACGAATAATGAAGTTTCACAATTAATAACTAATTGTAATGATTGAAAATTTGGTAACTTTAGACCATGTAACATATTAATTTAGACTAAGGAGTGTATTGCTACGGGAGACTTAAATATCTTACTGCAAGACATTCATCATCACCCTAAGTCATAATATTACAAGTAAATCCAATTGTACAAGTACGAACAACACATTTGTATTCCAAATTAAGTACTCGAGTTATGAATCAACCCTTTTGACATTTATAAAGTGCTAAAAAGTTTTTAATTTTAAGTATAAATTGATGTGTTGCTTTCTACTTATACAAAAGAAGAGCATTCTTTTGTATTATTATAACTCTATTCCAACAATGTATTTATCCTTCAGTATTTATACGTAAGTCACTTAGAGTTCCTCTTTATATATGTTGAAATAATATATTTGTTTAAATATTGTAGCCATCTTATTGTATATGCATGACTTCTTATGTGGTGTTCTATGTTTTATTCATACATGCAAATATGTTCAACTTCTATTTAATATATGATAATCTGTTGAAGGTTAGAAAAATGAAAATTTTAGTTGAATTAATTAAAAGAAAGCATTAGATCAGAAAAAAAGATTAAAAGCATAATTAGATAAGGGTATAGAAAATTTTAATACATGCATAAATAAAAAAAATTGATAATATCTTTATTTTTATATAATAAATAGCATAATAACAATGTCTAATTAGCCTCCCCTCCCTTAATCCTACAATTTCATGCCATCTTGTCAAATTGCAAATTGTAAATCTCACAAGAAAGATAGGCGATTTAAATTTCAAAATCTAAAACCCATATATATCCTTATCTCATATAATCTTTCTCAATCTAATAAACTTTACATATATAAATACACAATTATATCCCATAATCTCTCTCAGGCTCTTATAATCTCTCTTATGCCCCCTCAGTCTGTATAGGGGGTTGTACGGATAGATTGGATTTGAGATAATGAAAACATTCAGTTGAAAGGGGCTATGTGAATATATTTGCTAATAGAAATTGAGTAGGAATGTGCTAAACTTGTAGATCTCCATGTGCCACATGCTCTTGAACAAAGTGATAGTCAACTTTAATATGTTTACTACAACTATACAAGGCTGGATTTGTAGCACTGTATGTTGCACTTATGTTGTCGTAATAAACATTAACAGGTTGATTAATCAGGAAGCCTAGTTGAGCACGGAGATACCAAATCCAAATGGACTCAGTGACCGTGTATGCACCAAAACTATACTTTGATTCAATGGATGACTTTGATACAGTGGATTGCTTCTTGGATTTTTGTGAAATAAGATTTAGGCCTAAAAAGGATAGTGTGTGGCAGATGATGAGCTATCGAAACACCTAGCACAATCAAGATCCAAATTAGTTATAATTAGAGAGATATCTTTAGCCTATTCAAATGCTAAACCATGATCAGTAGTGTACTAAAAATACCTATAAATCTGCTTGACAATAACAAGATGAGTAGTTCTTGGTGCATGTATACATTATGACACCACATTCACCATGTACAATATGTCTGGCACAGTCATTATTTGATATTGTAATGCCTCCATGATGCTTTGATATTCAGATAGATCTGTAAGTAAATCTCTAGCCAATGAAGATAAGGAAGTCCTAGAAGGAAGAGGTGTGCGAACATGTTTCAGTATGCGAACATGAAATTTATGAAAGAGGTCTGTCATATATTTGTATTGTTAAAGAAAAATATGATCTAAATTTTGCGTAACCTAAACACCCAAGAAATAATGGAGATCACCCAAATCTTTCATGGAAAATTGTACAGAGAATAAGTTAACAACACAATGTAGTAGTGTTATAGAATTGCCTGTAAAAATGATATCATCAACTTTCAACAACAGAATTGAAATTTATGTTCGATATCGATAAATAAACATAAAAGAGTCCATGGTACTGGAAGTGAAGCCAAAGGTTCTAGGTAGCTGCTAAACTTGTGAAACCAAGCCCTCAGTGCTTCTTTAAGGTCATAAATGGACTTTTTAAGGTCATAAATAGACTTTTTAAGATGACAAACATGTGTAGGGTAGTCTAGATGAACAAACCCCTATAGTTAGGTTCTGTAGACCTTTTCTATAAGATCACTATGAAGAAAGATATTTTTTACCTTATTTGATGAATAAGCCATCCCAAGATTAGGGCTACAGAAATAATGAGGTGAATGGTGGTAGGTTTAACCACGGGACTGAATGTAACACGATAGTCTCAACTGGCTTGCCAATCGAACCCACGAGCCACCCATCTTGCTTTGCATCTATTAATGGGCCCATCAGAATTGTATTTGACCCTATAAATCCACTTACAACTAAGCACATTAAGTCATTGTATGGAACCAAATCCTAAAAGTTATTGTCTAT
This sequence comes from Stenocereus thurberi, assembly GCA_002740465.1. Classification (NCBI taxonomy): domain Eukaryota; kingdom Viridiplantae; phylum Streptophyta; class Magnoliopsida; order Caryophyllales; family Cactaceae; genus Stenocereus; species Stenocereus thurberi. The sequence goes on from NCQT01100825.1 coordinate 14,953, forward strand.
TAATAAATTGCACTTATTAGATATTGTGGCTTGCTACTTAAGATATTCAATAGCTTGCCAAAATTAGTCGGATCGACAATTTCTGTTTATGTATATAAGAACAAAATCGTATGGGGTTTAACTATCCCTATTTTGAAGCAGATTTGCATTTGATTAGTATTGGTGGCATGGGAAGTTTCATTAAGCTAGGTAGGTTGACTTTGGGATTTTGTAATGGCACTATATGGTTGTGTGGTTGGATTGGAAGAAGGAAGTGAGATAGATGATGGGTTTGGTGCATAAGGTACATGAGCAAGTGAGAAAGGTTGGGTTTGTTGGGTCATGGGTGAATAGGTTAGAGTGGATTGTAATGGAAGTTAGTTATTGGATTGAGGATTAAAGGATCAGGTGTATTAACTATAGAACTAGGCTATGATTGGTGAGATTTGGTAGAAGTAAGAAAATTATTTAAGCTAGTTAATCATTAAGATGCCATTATTGAAGCGAACTGGTGGTTGGGATAACAAGGGAGTCCACTGAGGTAACGAAGAAATGATAAGGATGGTTTCTGGCCTTAATAAGGAAACCGAGGTTGGGACCGTTGTGTCTGAAGTAGAGAAGAGAAGAAAATGTTCAATGTCAGAACTCAGTGCTTCCCAACAGGGGAGTCCACTAAGGTAATGAAGAAATGATAGGGATGGTTGTTGGCCTTGACAAAGAAACCGAGGTAGGGACCGCTATGTCTAAAATAGAAAAGAGAAGACAATGTTCATTGTCAGAACTCAGTATTGATGGTGCAAGCACCGCTTAAGATGATGCCAACATAGAGAGGTTAGTAGCCACAAGTTTAATGGTTGAGGTTAATAATCCAAATGATTGACGAGGTGGTATGTCCATGGCAAGGTAGGGTTGATGTCGTGGAAGAGGCGAAGCAGTAAAAGCTCTATAGGTATCTCAAGGCTCTTATACCATGAGAATCTATATGGCTAGTTGACCCTCTGGGTGCTGTAATGTCATTATATAGAAAAGATTATAATGACTAATGAAACTACACAAGGCAATTATCAAGCTGTATAATACAAAATACACAATTGTCTCCTATAATCTCTCTCAATCTATACACTTTACATACATAAATACACAATTGTATCCTATAATCTCTCTCAATCTCCTATAATCTCTCTCAAATATAAATACATAGATGTAGAGATGAACATGACTTGCAAAAATCAATTGCTCACAAAGAATCGTATCAGATAGTAAATTCTTAATAGAAATGAGGTTACAATAAAAAGAGGTAACTTTGAGTGTATTGTTACAATTATGACAAGCATAGAACACTTCTAGCCCCTCCCCCATTTTTAGGCCTTCTTGTAAAAAAGTACACATCAGTACTCCCAGATCTCAATTTATCCCCCCAACTTTAAAAAATGAATTCAATTGGTAGTTGCAATTGCAAGAATCTAATTGCATGTCAATTACACTGCTTTTTCTTTTTTTTTTCATCAAAAATTTTTTGAACCTACAAAGGAGGTCGCAAAGAAATTATTACATCAACTTCATTTACTTAGCAATTTTAGTAAAACTAGCATCTGACCCTTCTCAAACTAAGCGGTAAAAAAAAAATCTTACTAGTATACTTTCATCAGTTTTTAAAATGATAGATTGCATTGATCTCTACTTTTATGAGTTGGTTTG
>NCQT01100900.1:33969-50826 GCA_002740465.1 Stenocereus thurberi
GATCGCCTCAAGTATAGCTCGGCCTGCTGTAAATGCCAACAACTTCGAACTCAAGCCAGCACTTATTTCCATGGTGCAGCAATCACAGTTCGGCAAAAATCTTTTGGAAGACCCGAATCTACACCTCTCGGTCTTTTTAGAGGTGTGCGATACGCTAAAGTTAAACGGAGTCTTCAGTGATGCGATTCGCCTGCGCTTATTTCCTTTCTCATTGAGGGACAAAGTAAGGGCTTGGTTGCACTTTTTGCCATCTGGTTGCATAACTACTTGGGATGAGTTGACAAGAGCTTTTCTCACCAAATTCTTCCCTCCAAGCGGGACAGCGAGCCTGAGGAATCAAATCACCAACTTTCTGCAAAAATAGGATGGGACACTTTATGAAGCCTGGGAGCATTTTAAAGATTTCCTGCGATTGTGCCCCTATCATGGTCTTTAGCGCTAGATGATTATCCAGGCCTTTTATAATGGTGTGACCCAGTCTATGAGGTNCATTATTGATACAGCGGCATGAGGGACTTTAATGAGCAAGATCGAGGATGAAGCCTATAATCTTATTGAGGAGATGGCACTTAATAACTTTCAATGGTCCACTGAACGAGTCCAACCCAGGCGCGTTAGAGGTAAGCTTGAAATTGATGCTTTTCCTTTACTTTCTACTAAAGTAGGTGATATAACTAAAAGACTGGACCAACTGAATGTTAATGCTGTAAACTGTAGTGCCCCTCCCCCTCGTGAGATTTGTGGTTCAATTGGGTATATATCTTTGCACTATCTAGTTAGGAGCCCTTTTTTTAAGGGTCTCAATGAAGTTAATTATGTTCAAATTTTCAACCCAAGACCGACAATGACCCTTACTCTAATACTTATAATCCAGGTTGGAAGAGTCGTCCGAATCTCTCTTATAGGTCAAATCTAAACCCTATGAATATGCCCCCTATGTATGCTAGAGTACTCCCTAGTTTTCAAAGACTCTTATTCCCTTCTCAGATGCCCCAAAAGTCACATTTAGAGTTTGATGGAAAATATGCTTATGGCATAACAGAAACAAGATGAGTACATTAAGCAATTAGCCACCAAGGTTGATCTGCTTACAACTCACAATAGGATGTTAGAGACCCAAATTGCCTAGAAAGCTGCTTTTTCATCTGCACCTCCAGGTAGATTTCCTAGTAAGCCTAAAACCAACCCTCGTGAGCATTATAACTATGTCACCATGAAAGAGGATGAAGAGGACCTAACTGACTCTGAGGAAGTACCTGAGGAAGAGGGTAGAGAGATAACTATGGCTATTAGTAAGGAGAGCATTATAGTGGCAAGACTGCCACATTTATAGAGAATGATTCTATTCAAATCCCATCTTTTTCCCCCAAAGCTTCCTGACCGAGGTAGTTTTTTATCCCATGGATTGTGGGAAAGGTAGAAATTGAAAAAGAGCTATGTGATTTAGGTGCAAGTGCCAGCATAATGCCTTACTCTTTATTTCATAAGTTGTAGCAAGAACCCTTACTAGCCGCCCCCTTTTCACTACAGTTGGCTGATGGTTTTGTAACACAGCCTCTAACAGGTTGGAAGATGTACCTGTCAATATAGGAGACATTTGGATGTTAGAAGATTTCATTGTAGTCGATATGCCTGCAACTGATGATACCCAAATTATCCTAGGTAGGCCCATTTTGGCGACAGCTAGTTGCCATATTATTGTGAGAGATTTCTTTCAAGGTAGAGAAGAGGTTTGCTGTGTTTAGTCATAGAAAGGAGGATGCGATTTCTCCTCATTCTTGTATATTGGATGCATTACCCATTTCCCTTAAGTATGATATGGAGGATGTCTTGCATGATGAAGATCCTCCTGGATCTGAATGGACTTCATATGAGGACCCTGACCAAGAGTATGTTAAGGTAGAGTTTTCTGCTCCTATGCCACCTAACAAACCCGAGGTTAAGGCCCCTGTCTCTAATGATTCTTCAATGAGTGAGTACTACAGGTTTGCTCGAGTTGTTTATTCTATGCCCCAATTGGAAGGTTTCAATGTCAATTTTGATGTAGGGGTTAAGTAAGTAGATGGTAGCCCGTCTGATGGGCCAAGAAATCGATTTGTTTTGTATGCGAATGGTGCATTGTGGCACCAAGTTATAAAAACAAAGGACGTGCAGCCAGAATTGCTAAGATGGTACCTTCGACTATAGAAGTTCAATTCTGTGGTTCGTGATAAAGGTGATCCGAACCAAGCCTAAAACAAGGGTCAAGCTCTTGACATTAAAAGAGTACTTCTTTGAAGGCAACCCAAGTTCTTCCTTATTTTTCTTTTTCCTTTTCCGTTTTCCTTAGTTCTGTTATTTTTGTAGTTTGAGAGAAAAAAGAGAGTGAGAATAAGACTTTGAAAAAAAATGAAAAAAAACAAAGGAAAAAAACACAAAAAAAAACCAAACCAAAAATAGAGGGAAAAAAATGTATTTACGAATAAAATATTTGGCACCACGGCCAAAGCCCCAGACCCACGGTTCGTGGGATGCTAAACCAGAAAAACATTTTTCGGCCGGCAGATACCACGGACCATCCGTTGTGGTCTGTTGTGGGCTGCTACGGGCCGCGGTCTAAGTTTTTAACTATGGTGCTCGTCCCCCTTCCCCTCATTTCTTCTTCAACCTTTGACACTTTCTCTGTCTTCCTCCCTTTTCTCTCTCTAAAACCTCTATAACCAACACCTTCAATCTCCCTCCAATCTTCTTTATTTTTTCTTCATTTTCACAGCAAATTCCTTCTTTTCACTTAATATCTCCATTTCATTGACAAATTCTCATCTTTTTTTTCCCTTCTTCTTCAAAATACATCTCTCTCTCTAATTCTTCACATTCTTACTTATTTTCTTCAATATTCTAGGTTTTAGTTCTTCCTTTTGGTTTCAGTTCATTTTTGGTTAAGTTTTGTAACCATGGCACCAAACAAAAGGTAGAGGAGCACCAAGGAGTTCGGTTCATCAAGTCACCACCCTGACCTCAAAGAACATCCAGAACGTCAACCATTCTGCGTGCTAGAGGTAACATTCTTCACCCTCTTGGTTTGACTCATCCTGATCATATTGTTCGGTATAACTATTTGAATGAATGTGTAGTAGTAGCAACTAGATGCTATGATGAGGATTTGTTGGCCCGATTGGGAATATTAGATGATATTCGTTGGTTGTTTGCTAGAGGTGGTATGAACCACTTTTTAGAACTTATAGAGCATACATATAAGGACCTGACTTTAGAATTTCTAAATACACTCTATATCGAGGTCACTAGAGGGCCTCAATATCAAGCTAGATATATATCATTTTATTTGCAGGGATGTATGAACTGAACATAGGTACCTTCAATAATATTTTTGGATTTTCCCTAGCATGGGCTTATCACATAACCAACTCCTTAAGAATTCAACATCAATGCATTTTGGGGTGAACTTTCAGGGAACGTTGGGTATAGTCCCAGTTCATCGAAATGCACACATATTACGAACCCTTGCATTAGAGTAACTCAGCATATCCTGGCTTGTTCTTTGTTTACCTGGGATGACACTCTAAATGTTTCGAGGCTTTCTGAGTTGTCCAACTTGATCCTGGTTCATCCTTAGCTACGTAATTGCATAGTGCTGCTATTAGCACTAAAGGTAGGATAGTCATAAGTAGAATAATTACTACTATTGCTAGATTCTTGGGTGTTGAGCCCAATTCCGTGGATAGAGTTTCTGAGTCTGAGCGGCTTGACCAAACTGCTTTTGAGATTATGAACTTTTGCAAAGATGAGGCTGGCTGTTCGTGTTGGATTTACCCTAGGGACCGGCTCTTGCCGCTTCCCAATGTCGATCGTACTACTTTGCCTCACCGAGGTAACGTTTACTGGGTGCCTGGCGATGATAAGGTTGTTCGAGCTGTACCCCACCACCCCGCCCCTCCCTCTAGCCAAGCAGGCCCTAGTTCTTCCTCTCAACTACCCCCACCTGACTATTCAGTTATTTAAGATACCCTTAGGTCCATTCAAGGCGAGCAAGTTTCCCTCCGTGCATTTGTAGCACCAGAGAGTGCAGCTCTTCAGGACTTTATCCCAGAGCACTATGATAAGTTCTGTGGATTGCTTGCTTCGCAGACCCAATATTTTCAAGACTATAGGGCATGTCTAGAGACCTGATGAGATTGATATATCTCATATGGACAACCACCCCATCCTTCTCCACCTCCTCCTCTCTGATTCTAATTTCTGCTGCTTCCCATCCCCTTTGCATTATGTTGTGCCCATATTGAGGGCAATGTGTGATTCAAGCATGGGAGAGTTAGTTATTATATTTGGCATCTGATGCCTTTTTTTTTTTTGGGTGCGTGTTTATTTGTTTTTGCTTTGTATATATTTTTAGTGGTAGTTTCGGTAGTTTTTGTTTTAGTTTTGTTTTAAATAGTGCACTTAGTTTTCTTCTAGGTTGTCTTTCAGTTTCTTTCTTTTGTAAGTTTCTTTTGCATTTTAGTTTGCATTGTTTGTAGGAGTATGCATGCATAAAATAAACAAAAAAAAATAAAACACAATAACAAAAATCCTACGATGATATTTTTATAGATTTGGTAGCTTTCTTCGGTTAGTTTGATCCTTTGATTCCCTCAGATTGTGTATAAAAGTTTGTGAACGAATTTTCAAATTGAATTCCATATTTTGACCATATGTTGAATGCGAATTAATTTTCCCCATGAGTCTTTACATGAAATTCTGGCATGTGTGCTAGTGGGCTAGTTTTGACTGTGGTAGATGTCTCGTGAGACTTTGAGTCTTTAGAGAGTGTTTGGCATTATTTGTCTCATATTTTTTTTCATGTGTGACTCTTCCTTGATATAATTTCTCTAGAACTTGTCTTGATTCTCATTCACGATCATATTTCGCATATGCATTTAAACAATATGATTGACGTTTTTTTTTTCTTTGATTTATTTGAAACCCACAGCCAAATAGCCACCCTTGTTATGTATTGTATCCTTTGTTAGCCCCTTTGAGCCTGTAATCATTTTTCTTGATCTGAACCTCCTACTTTTAGCCCATGGCCAAATACTTGTCTTACCTTTAAGCCAAGGCTAGAGGAGCGTTACNTTCTTTTGCACCAAGTCTAACAGGGCATTAGCAAGGTGGATTGTTCTTCTTTTTAGTGAATTTTGGCTGTTTGGTACGAGATGCAAACATTTGATAGATCCTTTGTTTTATTGAGTAAAGTTAGTGAAGAGTTCGATTTTAAAGTTCATTACAGAAATTCCCTTTGCTATTACTTTTTGAAAGAAGAAAAAAAGAAAATCAAACAAAAAGAATGCAATAATTAAAAAAAAAACAAAAGAGGGAAAAAAAAAGAGGGAAATTTTTGAAGAAAGTGATTAGCGTTGGTAGGAATGTAAGATATTTGTGATTTTCGATTCTATCTCTTTTCATTTTAGGATTTATTTTGTTGGTGAGTTGATATAGTTTGAGGAGGTTGAAGTATGATGCATTGGAATTGTTTAAACTCTTAGTCTATGGCTTTTAGCTCTTCATTTTCAAAAAAATACTTGTTCCCCTCTTACCTCTACCCTAAGCTCCATTACATCCCTGAGAAAGTCCTAATGATTGTTTAATGTATTTGCATTTTAGTGGTAGCAAATTTGAGAATTTTGTCAAGCTTATTGTAGATTTGTGTTAAAGGAATAAGAATTGAGACAATCTTTATATATATACATTCTCAAACATATGAGTGCTGAGTGCCACATAACTATAGCAAGATTCTAGCCGCCTTGGTAGTTTTACTCGTTTCATGTGCTAGAATGATTGTGTTTGACAATTGGAGGATGATTGATTCAAGTTTTGCATTATAGTCTATAAAACATTTTTGAAATTTCATTCCTTATTCTGTTTGTTAATGATATTTTTGCCTCTTTTTGGGTAACCTTTGGATCATCCTTGCCATTTGAATATTATCTATGTCTATCCTGAGGAGGCTGTGTATATCTTTAATCCTTGCATTGCTTGAGGACAAGAAACAGCTTAAGCATGGGGGAGTTTGATAAGTGCTTTATATGTACATCTTTTTAGGGCTATTTTACCTCGTTTTTAGGGGAATTTTGCGCTTAATGATGTTATTTACTCTCCTATTCTCGATTCATTCTGGGTTATAGTTGCTTTATGTGTTTTGTAGGATTTTTAGTCTTTTTATCCAGTATTTTTCCGATAATGGCTGTGCTTTGGCCTCCCCCACGTTCATCCATGTTGTGCTAGGACCATAGAGCAAAGACAGAACAAAATTCCAGATCCAGCACAGGCCACGATCAGCCCATGGTGGAGCCCATAAACCGTGGTGTGCCTGTAACTATTGCCTCTTTATTTTTCCTCGACTGTGTGGCTGAGATAAACTATTCTCTATAAATAGGGACATTCTACAGCATTCCAAGGCACTCAACTTCAACTCAAAAAAGCAAAGCAAGCAAATAGCTTAGTTTAGATTAGTTTTCTCTCAAATTTTATTCTTAGTCTAGTTTTGAGTGAGTTTTGAGTGTAAGAGTTTTGATCCTGAGGCGGTTCCAAGCCCTTGGTGAAGGTCATCTCAGTCAAGTCTCTTCCGCTTAAGATTTCGTCGATCTTTTTAGTTAGTTTATCTTTAATCATGTATGAGTAGTTTTCTTAAATCTAGAGATTTAGTAGTTTTTAGAATTGTTATTGGATCATGTTTTGATTTTTAAAGAATTGTGCTTATTTTCATGATTGGTTTGATTTGTTCTATCAATTGTTTTATATGATGTGAGTTGACTTTTGGCCAAAATTTGCTTGCACAATTGAAATAATCGAGTGAACATTCGAAAGACAATATTTGATTGTTGGACTGCTTAAGTAGACCTAGCATAACGTCGTCTCGAAAGAGAGATTTATATGTTAGGAGGGCTAGTAAGTAATCGAATATATTAAACTTGGATTAAGCCAAATTAGTTTGAAAGGACGACATTTGCTTAATTTAGGCAAATTTGATTGATTTCGAAAGAATAGATCAAGTTTCTTGACACGATTACAATTCCTCGGAATTAACCAATTAGAGAATAGCACATGTTTATTCATTTTGATCCAATTCTCTTCTATAACTATGAAAATTCCTAGACATTTTTCTCTTATTGATTTAAACAAGTTTATTTGCAGTAGTTAATCAAATCCACTTGAAATTGACTTTTACTTCGCCTATTCTGACAAGACTAGGCTCGATAGATTACTTTAATCCCTAAGGAATAATATCTTTATCTATACTACGAACACCCATGCGCTTGCGGCTGTGTTGATCAAGAGGCATCCACAAAAAAATCAGTCTCTATCCAAAGTTCTTTGGATTTAACTGGAACCACCACAGGCTCTAACTTCCGAACTGAATTGTAATTAATTTCTCCCCAAGCGAGGAAATCAATTCAGTGTTTAGTCTGCCATGAGGTCGAGTATGCTTTTGCTTCCAAGGCGATGAAGAACATCCCAGTTGGGTGGAGATATGATTTGTCTCGACAGTGTCATCCAAATCCAATATTATTTTCCCACTTCTGCCAAGTTGCATCATACGCTCCTTAAGCATAATGCATTTCTTAAGAGGGTGACTAATCACCCTATGATACGGACAATATTTTGGGTCGGTAATCTTTCCAGCTTCTTTAGGCCGTTTTGACTCTGGAAGCTTGATAACCCCAATTTGAAGGAGATCATCAAGCATTCCTGAGAAGTTTGAGTTAGGGAAGGGATATTTCCTCTCCTGTAGTTCCTTCCACGTAGGACGCTTCTTTCCAGTATCCTTAGAGAACCCACTTTTTTTTGTTTTCATACTTTCCGGAGATTCGAAGTGGTTCCCTAATTGAAGCAACCATGGATTCTTTGTTTGAGGACTTTGAGGACTTGGGATTTTTCTTGAATTCACCCTTATCCTTTCTAGAGTCAGGTAAAGAAGAAGACTTGCTACGACGACTTACAATTGTCATCTGCATATCATAAGCTTTCGTTGTCAATTCTCAGAAGGTTCTTGGCTTACTCATCAGCAAGACATACAGTAAATCGCACTCCATGTCCTGAGCACACATTTCAACAGCTGAAACTTCTGACAGATGGTCCTTGCACTCAAGACTAAGGGATATCCAATGATTAACGTAGTCAAAGACTTGCGCATTCTTTCATTGTCTAGTGTTTGTTGGCTTTGTCATGCTAACAACATGTTGAGTGCTGTAGAACTGATTCAGGAACTCCTGCTCCATTTGCTCCCAGCTATCAATGGACTCTTGCTCCAAGTCTGTGTATTAGTTGAATGCAATCCGTTTTAGAGTACGGACAAACTGCTTCAACAGTTGGTCTCCCTCTGTGCCAGCATTACTACACGTCTCAATGAACGATATGCTGTTTAGGGTTGCCTTTGCCGTTGAACTGGTTGAACTTAGGAGGCTAATAGCCATTGGCATGTATATAAGTAGGTCTTGTGAGACCCTCCTCCCAGCCGAGCCTTGACTACATTTGCTATCAAGCTTTGAATCTGCTCAACAGACATCAAGCCTAAAGAGCAGTCCTTCTTTGCCTTGCATTCATTGTCAGATTTCTCGCTGTGGTTAGACTATTTATTAGAGTCTTCAACGTCTGAACTTTTATTGGAAGCTTCAGGGAACTTCCTTTCCAGCTTCTTCATCAACTCAGCAATCTGGTCATTCTGGTGTTTGATTTGGCCGTCCTTTTCTGCACTCTCTTTAGAGAGCCTATCCAGAGTAGCCTATCCAGCTGTTCTTCGAGATTAGTAGCCGTTGTCACCATAATTGGCATGATGACAGCGTCAGAGGATTCAGCTTCAGCACACGAGAAAAGTGATCCTTTTGATGATGCCAAAGACGAATCGCTTGGTCAAATAACCATCATCTTCAAAATTGATGGGTTGGAAAGCAGGGTTGGTATGGGTTTGGAGCTAATCCATCCCACGCGGGTTTGTTTGTGGTAAGATGAAGCCAGCAATAGATTTTTGCTTTAGCATATTTGAAGTGATTTGATAGACTCCATCAGACACCTTGGAGCCAAGGTTTTAGATTATGTGACTGTGATGGCGCAGCCATAATTGATTGCTCTCAGGTGGTAGCGGTAGTAGCCTTTGTCATACTTCTAGCCATGACACGACCAGATGCAATGCTAGCAGTTGGTGATCCCTGAGATGCAGACCGGAAAACTTTGCTTGAAGATTTGGCAATGGCGTTCTTAGGAGCCATGATATCTTCGAAGAAGTGCAGAGTTTGTACTTTGGAGAAAGAGATGAGAGGTAGAGATTGTCCCGTCGGGCATGTCAAATTTTGTAACCACAAATTACAAAGATTAAATTTTTATATATTTCTTTGAATGAATAGGGTATAATCTCTATGAATACAATGCTCCTCTGATTCTATCTCCTATTTAGGATGGATTTTGCAAACTTTGAATCAAGGGGGGTAGGAGCCTATTTATAGGAAAACTTCCCCCCCTTGAGAGTCAAGATGGGCCTTGACTTGAGTTTTTTTGGTCAGGGCTTTTCAATTATGCCTCACCCTGAATCGCTTTGACTTTCATTTGCTTTGACTTTAACTTTGACTTGGGAGGCCTTTCAGGTTTGTGCCGAGCATTGACTTGGAAGTCGCCTCGAGCTTTGACCAGACGTTGAGTTGAGAGCTGTTTGACGTTTGACTTGGGACTCGATTTAGGCCTTGACCTTTGACTTGGTAGTCAAGTTAGGCTTTGACCTTTGACTTTGACGTTGACTTGGCTTCGACCATACCTTGACTTGGACGTTGTTTGGGTTTGCGGTCGTGACTTGACTTGGTAGCCATCTTGGGCCTCAATTTGGGCTTTAACTTGAATTTTGACTTGGCGTGGACTTGGAAGTTATTTAGGTTTCATCTTGGACGCTGACTTGAGAGTCGTTTAGACTTGACTTGAGAGTCTTTTGGCTTAATTAAATTAATTAAAAGGGTTGGTCTAGATAATTAATTTAATTTAATTTTGGTACAGCACGAATAATTTTTAGTGCTTACAAAAATTATCAAAGTTGCATGCATGAAACATTACTAATCCAGCTAACACTTAGCTTATTCATGAGAATACAAGTCATTCAGTTCATACTCTAACAATTAGCTAACTTTTTCAATCAATTGGCTTATTCAAGTCAAACATAATTAGTCAAACGCACCAATGATCATGCCAAAACACATTTACGTAGAAAGCACGGGACATGTCACATCATCGCAAAGGCATCCCTAGATGGCTATATAAAATGCAAGACTCAAGTTGCCTCCTGAGGTCACAGGACCTTACTCTGATACCATCTATAACACCCCTATCCCCTAGGGTTAGCGATGTTATTTTTTTTTCTAACTTTTAGGGCAAAATGGGCAGAGTTACCGCCTAAAACCTGACCATCTCCTAGGCTTAAAACCTTACGTTAGATACCTGCAGTGATAAAATATACAAGACATATCCATAAGCTCGATAGCTACACGCATGAGACCATAACTCTCTGAGCCACACGACCAGAGTATACTAGGTATGAAGTTCAATAAAAGAAAAAAAAAATAAAAGGTACAGCTCAACGGATCACACATCCAGAGCACTAGGGTTTACATCCCAAAAATAAACAACTCTAGCAAAGCCAAATGGCCAACTGGTTAGAAAGTTAGCCCACATGGCAATTCAGAGCGACTACTATTTAATATACGACACATGGATTAGCATGTTTAATTCTGTGACAGCTTAATTACTATGCCCTTTCTTTTTTTCATGTAAATCACTGTAAATGCCTTTTGTTTTCATATTACAATAATAATGATATACTACTTACTATTTTTTAAAAATTTATCTAACATGTGAGACATCCCATTTTTTGGGTGGGTTTATTTTAGTAGTTAAATGGACTATATTTTAATGTAACTTAGTTTCATAAAAATTATGTTACAATCTTACAAATTATAAGCCCATGCATTGCACATATTCTTTCATAAAAAAAGTTATTAAAAAATTTATTATATCATAGTATATTGTCTCTGTCGTAAAAGTCTCTTAGTGTTGTACTTGCAGATATTTTCATTTGTCATTCACAAAGTTAATATTCATCTATTGCAATTATATTAATATAAACTATTAAAAATTAAAAATTTTAGAAATTATTATATTACAATTTTTTTTCTAAAGAAAGTAAATCTATTTAAAAATAAAGCTTAATATTGAGAACTAACTTTCAAAATATGATTGGTTAAAATTACTCAATCTTGATTGGATTTTCCACTTGGTCTTCTATGAGATATTGAACATGAAATAAAAAATTACATATATTATGTGATAACATAGATAATACAAATATATGATTAATGTTTTTTTAAAATAGAATTAATTGTGAATGAGTGATGCAATTTTTTTTCCTCACTTCTCCGGTCCGAAAGCAAAAGTATAAAGAGAAGACACAAAGAAGCCAAAGGAAACCCAAAAAAATTAAGGGACAAAAAGAGGAAATAGAAGTAATAAACAAAATGAATCAAGCAATGGTTATTCTACTTATTATGTGTACAAACTAACATACATATTTGAAATTGCAAAAATTTTAAACAAGAAGTATGATTAAAAGAAGAATTCCCTAACCTATGAATTAAAATACGCTCAGGCACCTACTTATCATATAGGATGGGCCACATATGAGCTAGATTTGGTCCCTCCGTCCAAAAAATTGTTCTTCACTTGGTTCAATCGCACACATATTTGTGTTGCAAAATATCATATTTTCTTACCTGGCGAATCAAAATTGTTCCATGAACTGACTTTTGTATACATAGCAATATATCCTGCAATTCAAGGGAGCATATATATGAACTCATTAAATTTTTTTTTGAGAGAATAATAATAATGGTATATAAGAAGTTGTTAATTAAAGTTTGCATTTGTAACCTTTCTTTGTTTTTTTTGGGATAGGAAGTTTACACTTTTAACAGAAAGCAAGTGAATTAAATTAAATGGCATTTTAAATAGATTACTGTGGGAACGTAACGGAGGTAACCATAATTAAAAAAAAATTTGAAGCGACTGGGCTTAGCTAACTAATAGTTTTATTTTTCTTAGATGTTAGATATATCCAAAATCTTATTCTGTGAGAATATTAAGGATTTTGTATGAAACTACATTATTAAAATAATTAGAACTTTCTTACCCTAGAGAAGGGAGAGGGGAAGCAGATGTTCAAAGAAAAAAATGATGATATTTTAGAGTAAAAGGTTAAAATAGATTAGCAATTTCAAAGAAATACCTAAAATTGTAATAAATTTTAATACGATGGATAATTGATTGAGTGATTATTTTAGTTTATTTAAATCCTTTAAACGTTATAGTTTTCAAATTTAGTAATAAGATTTTTCAAAAATTTTATCAGTATTGAAAAATAAATAACTCTTTAAAAAAATAACAAAACACAAATTGATATACCATATTATTTAGTTGTTTAAAAAGTAGAGGCCATTCTTCTTTAATTTTTTTTCCTATTCTAATAAAATACTTTGTTTTTTAAATATTCATTCACATTTTCTTTTTTGCATTTAAGATCATTTCTTTGTTCAATACATATTTTTTAAACTAAATTTTATTACTAAATAGTGAAAAACATGTGAATAGTTGCTTCATTAAATAGACTCTTTTTTTTTTTTTTTGGCATTAAATTTACCTCCATCCTCGGTAACCTCATATCTCAACTGGAGTCCTATCTTACATTAAATTATTTTCAATATAGGGATGCTTTCTCCCATGTTGCACATGTTACTTATCGCTCACACATGAGTTCTATCAAACTTTCTATATATATGTATGTGTGTGTGCGCGCACGTGTGTGTATATGTATATGTATATAGGTCCGATTTATAGAAGTTCGGCCATGTCTAGTTCTCTACCCATGGGCACCCCTCGCTGATAGGATTTTGAACTATTTTTTATTAGGTCGGTCAATTACACACGATTAACTAATTGTGCAACCTACAAGTTGACTCTACCGTACTTGGGTAGTCGGCCATCCGACTAATCAACCCAACTTAATACAAAGAAAGATCACATATTAAAATTTGAATACTAAACAATCTCAAAAATATTGTCGCAAGTTGTATACAATCAATTAAGTAATATTAGCATGACAATATTCAATTAGAATCATAACATCTTTAAGCAGTAGAAACACCTAGGTAGGTTCAAATATAATATGATAAAGTACACCAATAGGTCAACTAATTTTTGTCTTTTATCAAAACATGTTAATAGAAACACATTGTGAGCTTAAGGGAGGCTAATAATCGCCCACTTTTGATGAAAGACAAAGCCAAGAAAAATAGATCTTATGAACTCACCTATGTGTTGACAAAATAAATAAACTAGCTTACCCTAATTTTGATGAAAGACAAAGCCCAATAAAAATAGATCTTATGAACTTATCTATGTGTTCACAAAAAAAAATAAAAATAAAAATTAGCTTACCCTAACCTTCCCCTTTTCGTATTTCATCAAAAAGGTTGCACAAGAAGGAGAAATCAAAAATCCATATGTTTTTGTGATTCACAAACTTAGTACCTTCATATTATCCAATAAAGGCATTAGTGACAGATGACTCCCCCTCAATTCATGACAAACCTCAATAAAAGTTCAAAAAGATATAGTCATGATAACATTTTTATACCACATCACATAAACTAAACTAATCTTGATTATGCATAGAGTTAGCAAAGAGACGTCATGATATATGAAAAACAAGCATATAAGATATACAAAATATCTCCCCTTTTTTAGAGATACTATCGATACAATGCAACTACAAATAGGAAATTAATATATGCAACTCCCCCCTAGACACGTCGATGGCCTATAGAGATGCTCCCTCTCAACATAGCACTCAAAAAAACGATATAAAGGAAATACTAATATCAAGATTAATTGCATTTGCTAGCACACATTAACTTAATATTCTCATAAGGAGTACACAGATGCAGCAAGGGATTAACACATAAGAGCATTAATACAACACTTTTCCCCTTTCAAGAATAAATCAAGATTATAGCAAAACAATATAAATTCTTCCCTTATGGAGAAAAGCAATAATATTGATAAGCAAACACTAAGCATAAAATTTTGTGCAACAATTTCATATGATATTCAAAATATTATGCAAACATACTAATATGTCACTTGCCATGAAAACATAAAATATGACGGTTATTAATCATGCTTACCTTTCAAAGATAACTAAACAAATTAAAATTCAAAAAATTGAAAGATTTTAATGTGTCTCAAATAGGAAGTCATGCAAAGATAACATCACCTTCCGTTTAGTAATAATTCAAATTTTCACCTCTATTCATGCTATTGAGGCAGAAATTCAAGCCCTTGATTTTCAGTTATTCATTGACAACAAGGTATTAGCTTCTACCTCATTTACAATGCGTTGGACTATATTTCAGGGCCTTGAACTCTGGGCATTAAACTGATTACCTATGATTTCAGCCTCCTTGGACCACAAAGCAATTTCCACGAGTGCTTCAACATTTCTCAGACGACCAATTCTATAATTTCATGTTTTATTCTCATTTGGATGCAAAATGTCTTGTAAAATAAACTTATACCTTTCTCGAAACACATTTAGAAAATTCAGCTCCATAATCATAAGTATTCACCACAATGGATGACCTTGTTACTTTTGATGTCTAAATTCATGTCCTATCAAACAAAGAGTTGAAATATGTCCTATTTTGCAACAATAATTGCAAGTAACAGAAATCTTACTTTTGTAATAAGTTGATTAAATAAAGAATTTTTTTTAACACTTCTTTTTATTGAATAGATTAAAACCAATTCTTTCTTTGTTAAATGAGCTTTTTGTGTGTGAAGAATTTTATTTAAATTCTTTTTCTCCTTTTGAAAATTCTAAAACAATTTTTTCAAGATCGGCGCTCTTCACTTGGCAATCCTTTTTTCTTTTTCAAGAAGGAAAATTTCTCTTGAAAACTTTTTAAATCATTAACACTGAATCATTTTATTATTGAAGTTTAACATCTTCTTGGTACAATTCGAAGTTCTTTTTCTTCAACTCTTTAATTTTAGAAATGTGTCCTTTTCGGCATCTAATATAATAAAGTAAGACTTTTATTAACTTATACTTAGAATAATTATGAAGAGTCATATATCTCATTCGGAATGTCATATTCAATTTCCTCATCCTCTTCTTCATCATAACTTGTGCATGCACTGTCATCATTTTTGTCACTTGCATCCCGATCTATAACTACATTTGCCATTAGACACAAATGAGTAATCTCTTTTTCATCATTTAAGTTGCTAAGCATGTTGTCCCTTCTTAACGAATCCAGATTTTCCTGGCTTGTTTCTTCGTATAGCAATGTGAGTCTTTCCCAAAGATCTTTAGCTGTCTCACAATAGCAAACATGGTTAAATATTTCATCATTTACCGTGCATTACAAAATATATAAAACTCCAAAATTTTTTTAAGCCTTTCATAGTCAGCTTGAGTGTATTCAATCTTCGACTTGATAATAGTAGTTTCATCATCTCTTGTCTAGTTGGGTATAAAGGACCATCCGAAATGATGTCCAAAAAATTAAATTCAATGGCTCTAATAAATGATTTCATCCTGCACTTTCAAAGAGAAAAATTAGTAGCATCAAATATTAGAGGACATTTGATAGAAACATTCAATAAACTAGTCATGGATCTAGCTATAGACGATCAAGTATTAAGATAACAGCTCTTATTCTGATACCAATTGTTGGTCTAATTTGGCTAGTTAAATCACCCTAGATGGGTTGAATAGGGGGATGATTAAAGTCACAAAATAATTGAAATAGAAATGTAGAAGAATAAATGTAGACAAAACTTGCTATTTATATAGGTTCTGCCACACCTAGTTCTCTACCCACATGCACCCCTTACCGATGGGATTTTAAACCTTTTTCTTTCATTAGGTTGGTTGATTATACACGATTCACTAATTGCATAACCTACGAGTTGATCCTACAACTTTAGGTGCTCCGACGTACGCATTTATCCTCAATCATACTTGGGTGGTCGGCTTTCTAACTAATCAATACAACCCAATACAAAGAAAGATAACAACTATAAAATACACTTATTTGGTAGAGAACAAAATAAATATGCCAATGTAAACTCAAACTCTTCTCATATTTTTCTCTTTATTTGCAAGTGTAGCACTTAGCTTTTCCTCTTGTTTGTTTCTTATATGTTTCTCCTATCTTAAAATTCTCCATTGTTTATAGCCAATACAATATATCCATTGAAGCCCTTTAAGGTAAGTAGCTATTCTAACCAAATAAGGAACATTAAAGACCATCTTGAGCAGATTTTAAGCCCTTATACAACATTTCAGGCCCTTGAAGATTCAATAGTTTGCTTTTCTATCCCTGCTAACTTTTTTAGCAATGGCTACATTCCAATTTTAAATCTGAATTAGTGAGATAATTGAGAATAATATCTTCAGACTATCTTTCAAATAAATGGGCAAGTACGTAATCATTCATAGTCTTCTATAATCAAAATTGAATCACAAAACATAGTATCAAAAACATAGTATCACAAACATCAAATATTCAAATTTCAAACCATTTCAAAATATTGTGCAAGTTATATGCTATCAATTAAGTAATATTAGCATGATAATATCCACTTAGAATCATAACATATTTAAACAGAAAAAACACTAAGGTAGGCCTAAATATAGCATGATAAATATACCAATAGACCAATTAATTTTTGTATTTCATCAAAACATATTAATAACACACATTGTGAGTTTAAAGAAGGCTATATATA
>NCQT01100903.1:0-10188 GCA_002740465.1 Stenocereus thurberi
AAATAAAAAATATAAAAAATTTCAGAAAAATAAAATTAAAAATTAAAAATTAAAAACAGTAAAAATAGTAAAAATAAAAAATAAAAATAAAAACAAATAAGAAAAACTAAATAATAAAATAATAAAAATAAAAAATATAAAAATACAAAAATAAACAAATAAACAAATAAACAAAATAAAAAAGAACAAAAAAGAATAAACAAAAATAAAAAAATTTCATCATCATTAATTACTATCATAATAAAATTATTACATTATAAAACAAAAAAAATTAATAACCAATACTTCAACTTCATTCAACTGAATTCAACTTTCACCTACACTCACTCACTCCTTCCCATACTTAAAAAAAATACCACACTTATCCATTCCTTCCCCCCTTTCCCACACTCACCCTCTCAACACCCCCCATTTTCCAACGAAAAGAACAGGGCCTTAGTTTAGTTAATGACGGTTGGGATGTGGAGTATTTTCGTTGTATCATTCATATGAGTTGTATTATGCATTGTTTTTACAATTTTCCCATATCAATGTCATTTTTACTATCTTTTCAATTCCTGCATTATAATGAAAAATACGGTTATGGTATGCCATATATTTTAAATCTTATATATGATTAGTTGAGTAACCTTTTCATAAAATATTGGAGGCAAGAAACTTTATTCATGGGTCGGATTGTATCTTACATATGACTATATCAAGGACTTAAGTATGTTTAATAAGTCTCAATGGAACTTTTGGCTGTGAGAGAAACCGTCACAAGGGTCTATTCTGAAAGAAAGGGCGAGTCTCCCTGTCCTTGTTCTATTTTCAAGTCTCTGAATTTAACCATTTTTCGAGCACCTAATAGCATTTTTTGGAGTTCGAGAATTCGATTAGTTTATTTTTATCTATGTATGATTTGATTTCTCGTCTCCCAAATAACAAGAGATATGTAAAACAGGCTCGATTTGACCTATTCCTAATCCTAGATGGTATGGAACAACGCATGGATTCGTTTTTCAAATCCTGGTGTAGTTGCACAAGCCCTTCCATTCTTTGATTAAAAAAAAGAAACTTTGTTTATGTTGTGTTTTGTTTTTATCTTTAAATATTTTTTATTTTAAAATGTACATAATTAATTAATCATCTATGTGATTCATCAAGAAAAATTAACCATCTATATGATAATTTGACTTTTTATATTTTTTTTATCATCTTCTCATGGAATTTTTTTGGTTGCTTTTTGACTAATTCTTTTAGTCTATTAAATTACTTTCATTTCACATTGAGATTAAAGTTATTTTTAAGATTTAAAGTATAAGTTATATGTGTCTATCCGCCAGCAAAAGTCAAGTCATAGAACGCTTTAGAAGATTTGCTCAGGTTGGCAAGCCCCCAACTTAATATAAGGAGCTTACCCATGTAATTGAGGAAACCTTGAGTATGGATAGAGTTGTACATTTATATGCAGTTGATGATGAGAATATAATGACCCAAAGCCGCCAAAAAGCTTGATGACAATGGAGACTTGAAATAAAAGATAAGGAGGCTTGTGATATCTTACAATAGAGCACAGAAATGTATGTTTATAGTGGTACAACGATGTTTTGCAAAGGAATGCTTGCGATAATATTCTTTTTCCTTTTGTATTTTATTTTACCATAAAAAGATTTCAAAGGGGACTTATATGTGCATGCTGCCAAGAGATTTGTGGGAATATTAGATAGTTTTGAAGAACTTCCTAAGCTAGATCAAATGTCTTCGTATATTTGCTGAGCTATAGATCTCTTAGTATGCACCAGGCGATTCCTTAATCCTATTTAGTTTTTGCATGTATATTTTAATATATATTGTCACTTATACTTCCTATAATGTTAATTGGATTGTCATAATTTGTTTGAGTCATGTCAAATTTTTTATGACTTTTCCTTTTAGTTGTACTATGAACTAAAATGTTAAATAGTTGAAACATTGTTCAATAGTAATTCCTACTATGTTAGACTAAAAAAAAATTATCCATATTTAGATACACATGTTTCTTGTATTTTCTAAATTATTTTACCAACCGTTTTTAAACTTCTAAATTTCTTCCTAAAACTTTTTATATGGGTCTATTGGAAACATTCTCTATGTGCAGTCATGTGAGTAGGGGTAAGACTGTCTATATCTGGATCTTCCTAGACCCTGCGAAAGCAAGACGCACACCGAAAGTTGTTGTATTTAGAGATACATGTTGTTAGCACAGACAATCACTTAGTGTCTCAAGTATTAAAATGAAGATTTCTTTTTTTTTTGAAAAATGTATCTATATAAGGGAATTTAGTTCTATGATAATATGCAAAAAAAGGGATTATTTGAATATATTTGTTTCGAATGTATTTACCTCAAATTGTTTTGTGAATATATATTAATTATGTTTGATTTTCACATTCTCATTTGATTGACTGCTTCTTTATTCAATTTTATTGATTTATACTATTTACACACCCCATGCATAAACATGGACACAAACAGTAAAGAATAAATGACAAATCTTATTCAAAAATTAGATAAAACTTAAGAAAATCAGAAAATATAAGGCTCGGTTTAGACCTCAGAAAATTTGGTGGAAGGAAAAAAATTTGGGAGATTAACTTCTTTTTCTGGTGTTTGGTTTAGAGAAAATCACAAAGGAAAAAAAAATATGGAGGAAAATTAGGTGGAAAAATTGTTACAAACAAATGATAAAACTTTCCTCATAAAATTATGAGAAAAGTTTCGGAAAAATTCCCGAAAGAATTTCTGACCTCCTCCAACCTTGCAATACTTAAATAACATCAACATGATTCAAGTAATTTATCAACACTCAGTTTCTCATCCAAATTCTTATAATTTTTTTTTGTAATCCAAACAAGAAAAAAAATTCACCTTTTCCCTACTTTTTTTCCTCCACATTTTTTTTCCCTTTAACTTTTCTTTCCACCAAAATTTCTAAGGACCAAATAGAGCCTAAGGTATTGGTAGGATTCCCTCCTACACATTTCTCTCTTTGCTATATAATTGAAAAAGTTCACAATCTATAAATTTGCAAAATGTTTGGAAGGAGAATCTAATACAGTTGTAGTTTTTAGCTTGAAATTATGAAACACTTACATTTGCAAATTTTATCGTCATGTAGAATCCATGCTGCACATAGCAAAAATCACGGTTTCATTTTATGACTCTCAGCTAGGACCCTTTGTCGTCAACTAATATAAGAATTTCCTCTTCTATCCATTTTTTAATAGAATAAAGAAAATTCACTAATAAAAAGTAACAAGGATTTAAACTTGTATTACGCACAAACTGTTTTTAAAATATTTGTTCAAAAGTTAAGTAGTATCATGTATTGTCTCACATTACTTGTTTTTAGGGCTGCTGTATAATACATGAGTTAATCTTGTCAATAAATTTTGCTCACAATTAATCAATTAGCTGGGGCAAAATATAGAATAATAGTGCATAGTATGCGGAACTTTAACTAAAAACTTACTGATCATTAAATCAAACTACTATTTCTAATTGCTTTTTTTTTAAATTGTGGGAAGACAAATAATAACGGATTCAAGTTGCATTATAACTAGTTTTTTACCCGTGCATTGCACGATGACCATCACTTTTCGGTTGATAAGTACTAGTATCTTGTTATATATGTTGTTGGTGATATACTATATTGAGTTCTATGGACTTGATGGTAACATGTTTTTTCTGACTTTATTTCATATAAAGTCACTTTAATTATATGTACTTGAATTTTTGATATGTGATCTATTTTTTTTAATCCTGTTAGTCAAGAAGTTTTTTTTATAGTTTTTTCTTTGTTTTAAGATATTATATGGTTTGACGCTGCGTGACTTTTTTTAAGCTTAAAAGGATCATGATTTTGTAAAATAATCACATTGACGATGGGAGCAAATAAGCAAAAGAAAACCATTTTATTTTTAGTAATTTAATGTTGTCTTTCTTAAACTGGGACCTTATTTTTAAAAATGCATCATATTGTTAATGTAAAACGTAATGTGTGAAACGAAGTTCTAACATGAAATGTTCAATAACACATCAGATTTGTCGTCTTCGATATCTACTAGTCACTAACTCCCGTTCTCAAATTAAGTAACCTGCAAAAGTAACATATATTATACTGTTGATATAATAAGTAAGTCGCAAGCGCACGGTGTCAATTTGTAGTATTATCCAGCGAAAACGGATCGTTCCTATGGAAATGGTAGAATCAAATTTAGCCACTTAATTTGCGAAATATTTTGACTAAATAAAAATTACCAACTAAACTGATAGATTATACCCAAGAAAATTAGACACCGACTAATTAAATAAATAAAAGAATGAAGAAAACATTACCAAGACTCAATAACTAACTTAAGATAGTTAATCACTAACTAAGCTAAATTAAAACACAGGATTAAAAAAATGAGGAGAAAAGAACAAGGTCACTGACACCATACAACAAAAGTTAACTAAAGTTGCTTTTACTACATGCCAACTCAAGCCATTACCAGTTGCCCCACTTGTCTTTTAGTGCATTTACTAGAATTGAAGTTGACTAACCAAAATTAATGAGAGGACAAAAGTTATACATGCTCAGACTGTGGCCAAAAGGCTGAATCAACACACATTAAAAAATCACAAAAAAATCAATTAACAAGTAAATGTCTAGTCAGCGATGGGATTGAAAATGACAATAAAGTTATGCACGGTAGAATAAAACAAGAGATGAACAAAAAGAAAAATAGAGCATTCCAAACCAAACAGAAAAATAGAGGGTTCACATGAAAAGAAAACAGAGGGCTCCATAATCAGAAACTATGAACAGATTGAATTTAATTCGAGCTTTTGCAAAATTTCATAGCAAAGTTGTAAACATAAATCAATATCAAATGGAGAAGAAGATAGACTCAAACTCCAGTCTGATTAATCGAACCGCAAGATTACAACCTCAAAATTGAAACAAAATATATGAGATTAAAGGCTCAGAACAGATGATCGAAAGGGGAATAGAGGAAAGCTTGAGACTACAATTGAAGATGGATGCTGAACTCCCGATCTCGAGTTCTCCCCACCCCTCTATTTATACACCAACTTCTAACCCATTCTAGATTCCCATTTTCACAAAATATGGCACAAAATCTAGATGTTTATACCGGATAATCAGTCCCCACAATTGCTGTTAGGTAGTTTGGGCTCTCTATATTTAGCTTCAATAGTCAAATTCAGGCACAATTTAGGAGCTGTTACTGGTCTTCTAGAGAAATTCGCTCCAACAGAATCTAGGTAGTTAATGAGTTGATAGTGATGAATGCTAATAGAAAAGGAGGTGGGAGGAGGTTTTAATGGCTGTGCGGAGAAGATGGAGACGTTGTTTTCTGGATTGGTTGAAGAGAGGGAGACAGAAGAATGGCGGCTAAAAATGCTGAACTATCAGGTGATGGGCAGAGAAAGGAGAGAGAATGAATTAAGGGGGAAGGGGGTTAGTCATATGCAAGGCACATGGGCTAGGATTTTTTTTTTTTTGTTTTTTTGGTTTCATTTTTTTGGTTCATG
Source organism: Stenocereus thurberi (assembly GCA_002740465.1). Lineage (NCBI taxonomy): Eukaryota > Viridiplantae > Streptophyta > Magnoliopsida > Caryophyllales > Cactaceae > Stenocereus > Stenocereus thurberi. Next base: position 5,560 of record NCQT01100903.1, read on the forward strand.
GATAAAAGGGATTGGGCCTGAATTAGCTTGGCCCAATCCTTCATTTTTTACATCTCTTCATCTTTTTCTCGCAATTTTTTTCGAATTATTCAATACCTACAATTAAAATAAAATCAAATAAAAATATGAAAATAATAATTATTTTGAGCATAAATTAAGTATAAGAATGTTGTATAAATAGCATATTTTTTGCACAAACAAATACAATTATTTTGAGCATAAATTAAGCATAAGGGTATTGTATAAATAGCATATTTTTTGCGCAAACAAATACCCCTACACTTAAGTTTTTGCTCGTCCCCGAGCGAAATGAAATTAAAAATTCTAGAAAAGAAAATAAAGAAAAAAGGGGAAAAAAATCATAACTCACTTTCATAGGAATCATGGTTGTATTTAACGTATGTAACAAGCCCTTTGAACCCCTAGGTCCCCTCTAGTGGATGAGTAAGGGCTCGTGAGAATTTACAGATGATGTACCTACAAAATCTTTAAAATAAAAAAAAAGAAGAGAAAGAAAAAGACAGAACAAATAATTATACAATCTTTTCGGGTTTTCTTTTTTCAAGCTTAACATACATGCACAAGGGAAACAAGATACACATTCCGACCAAATATATCACCCTCAAAACCAAGGTATTAGTCTGTATATGAATAAAATGTACACTCCAAAACTTTAGGTCCTTATGGATAGCATCTGCACTCCAATTTTTCACCCCATAAACCAGCATAATAATGTATCCACCCTAGTGCATGGTGCATGAGTGTACCATCACCTTGAGAGTTAGGCTAAGTACAGTTTGATTCAATCCCACTTAACTAACTTATTGGCACGCTGATATAGGAAGCATGTTTACCCAGTAGCAATATTACCTCAAAGGGTGACACCTAGTAGTGCATGCCTTAAAGGAATACTTGTCATTCCCAACGTTATTACTCTTTTTTTTTCTTCTTTTTTTTTTGGAATGCAAATTGAAAGAAAAATACCAAAAACGACTGTACACAGATAAGTGGGAGAGTCAACTATAGAAGCCTAAGACCCTAGGGTAATAGTACTTTTGAAAGTAAGGATTTGATTCATAGCTATAATAGAATAATGAGATTAGAGCTGGGGTACAAAATGTCACACTGAGGGTTAAATTTTTATCATGTACATCCTACCTATATACAAGCTAATATTAAGTCACAAGGGGTTAAGCTTGTTAAAATAGTGTACGCTTCCCAAATCAAAACAAAACAAAAGAAATGAAAGAAAAATAAAAGAAAAGAAATTTTTTTGGGTTTTTTTTTAGAGAAATGCAAAGGCCCTCACCCCCACACTTAAGCAATGCAATGTCTCTATTGCATGCAAAAGTATTAGAATGAAGCACAAAATAAATAATAAAAATAAAGAAAAGAAAATAAGAGGAAAATATATACCAAATACGATTTATACAAAGGAACAATGGTACTAACTTTAATGTTAGATGCATCCAAGCTAATCTCCACATCGTCAGTCCTTGTACTCAGGTTCGTAGAGCATCAGACACTCTACTTCTCTCTTCTCTACAGGTAGCTCAAAAAATGGTTTCAACCTTTGTCCATTCACCTTGAAATACGTACCTCTCATAGGGTCCTGTATCTTGATAGCACCATGTGAGAAAACATGAGAAATAATAAAAGGACCAGTCCAATGGGATCTCAACTTACCTGGAAAAAGGTGTAGTTTGGAGTCATAAAGCAAAAGCCTCTGACCTGGGAAGAACTCTTTCCTATGAATATATCTGTCATGGAACAATTTTGCTCTCTCCTTGTACATTCTAGAGTTTTCATAGGCCTCAGCTCTGATCTCTTCCAACTCACTCGACTGTGACTTTCTTTCTACCACAGCCGCCTCTAAGTCAAGGTTCAAAGTCATTATAGCCCATATAGCCCGATGCTCAAGTTTTACAGGTAGATGACAAGGCTTACCAAAGACAACTCTAAAAAGTGACACACCTAAATGGGTCTTAAAAGCTGTCTTATAGGCCCAGAGAGCATCAATGAGCTTATCTGCCCAGTCCTTGAGGTTTCTACTCATAGTCCTTTACAAAATCTATTTAATTTGCCTATTAGAAACCTCTACCTGGCCGCTAGTTTGGGAATGATAGGCGGTGGCTAAACGATAAATGATGGAGTACTTTTTCAACAACGCGTCAAAAGACCGATTGTCAAAATGAGTACCCTGGTCACTAATAATAGCCTTGGGCATTCCATACCTGGAGAAAATATTTTTCCTAAGGAACTTGACTATGATTCTAGCCTCAGTTGGTCTGATCGGCATAGCCTTTACCCACTTAGATGCATAATCTACAGCTGGGAGAATATACACATTCCCAAAAGAAGATTGAAATAGTCCCATAAAATCAATCCCCTGAACACAAAGATCTCAATAACAATAATCAGGTTAAGGGGTATCATATCTCTCCTATTGATTTTCCCAAACTGTTGACACCTAGGACAACTGGTACAGTACAAGTGGGCATCTTTGAACAAGATAAGCTAATACAAACCACATTGAAGGACTATGACAGCTATTTTCTTCCCATGCCCCCCACATACTTGGTCGTGATAGAAAGAAAGGACATTTCTAATCTCATTATGAGGGATACATCTTCTAAAAATCTGATCAAAATAATATTTGAATAAATAAGGGTCATTCCAATAGAAAAATTTCACCAGATAATAGAATTTATCCTTATCATATTTACTCCAACCTAGGGGTATCTTACCAGTCACTAAGTGGTTGACGATATCAGCATACCATGGTTCAAATTGAACCATAAGTAGCTGCTCGTCAGGGAAGCACTTAGATATGGTGGACTCGCTCCCTTTTTGCAAAATGATCCGAGACAGATAATCAGCAACTAGGTTCTCAGAACTTTTTCTATCTCGAGTCTCACAATCGAATTCCTGCAAGAGTAAAATCCACCTAAGCAATCTAGGCTTTGCATCCTTCTTGGAGAAGATATGCTTTAGTGCAGCATGGTCAGTATGTACAATCACATGAGAGCCAATCAAGTAGGGTCGGAATTTTTCAAAACTGAATACAACTGCTAAAAACCCTTTTTCAGTCACAGTGTAATTCAACTGGGCCTCATTCAAAGTATGACTTGCATAATATATGACATGAGGTTTCCTATCTATACGTTGTCCTAAGACAATCCCTACAACATAATCAGAAGCATCACACATCAGCTCAAGGGGTTCTCCCCAGATGGGATGGTGTAATATAGGTGCAGAAGTCAGGGCTTCCTTTAGCCAATTAAATGCCTGTAAACACTCCTCAGAGAAGTGAAAAGGCATATCTTTAGCTAAAAGATTGGTCAAGGGCTTAGCAATTTTACTGAAATCCAGGATAAACCATCTATAAAATCCTGCATGCCCTAAAAATGACCTAATATCCTTCACATAAGTAGAAGGGGGAAGATTAGTGATCAAATCAGTTTTGGCTTTATCAACTTCAATCCCATCATGTGAAATTACATGCTCTAAAACAATTCCCTTTTTTACCATAAAATGACATTTTTTCTAGTTGAGAGTTAAATTCTTCTCTCTGCATCTTTGCAAAACTCTTATCAGATTAGCCAAACAGTCATCAAATGAGAAGCCATACATAGAAAAATCATCCATAAACACCTCAATGCATTACTCAATCATATCAGAAAATATAAAAATCACGCAATGCTGAAAAGTGATAGGATCATTACACAGACCAAATGGCATTCTCCTAAAGGCAAAAGCACCAAAAGGGTATGTGAAAGTGGTCTTATCTTGGTCTTAGGTGCTATGGAAGTTTGGGTGTAGCTAGAGTATTCATCCAAAAAGCAGTTGTAACTATGTTCAACTAACCTCTCAAGCATTTTGACCATAAAAGGCAAAGGGAAATGGTCTTTCCTAGTGGTTGCGTTTAATTTTCTATAGTCAATACAGACACCCTACCCACACTAGACTCTAATGGGGTGATAAGTGCATAACGTATATATTATTTTAGGAGTTATGCTTCCACCACGGACCGTGGCATCCACCACAGGCAGACCGTGGTGCTAGTTGGCTCATCATTCTTCTGTTCTTCCTCTCTTTCACGGGCATAGCAACTTAGGGGCATTTGTGGTGAGTCAAAATGCATCCAAATGAGGGTCAAATGCTGGGTCAAAAAGGCCTAAAATCCTGCAAATATCACCAGACAATCATACCCAAGCATAAAACGAAAAAAAGAGTATAAATTATAACATAAAGCACATAATTTTCCCTAAAATGGAGGAAAATGACCCTAAAATAATATATACGTTAAGCACTTATCATGGAGACTAACTCATTCTTGTCGTTCTTAATCACGGTAATATCAGTCCTCTTAGGAATGACTTGAACTGAACTAACCCACTTGTTATCAGAAATAGGATAGATCATTCCATCATCTAACCACTTAATGACCTCTTTTTTGATGACTTCTTGCAGGGTAAGGTTTAGACGTCTTTGGTGGTCTCTATAAGGTTTAGCGTTATTCTCAAGATGAATTATGTGTTGTACAATAGATAGACTAATACCTTTTATGTCACCTAAAATTAGACCTGGCAAATCTGACGCGAGACCCGAAACCCGAACCGAACGACC
>NCQT01100977.1:14267-24785 GCA_002740465.1 Stenocereus thurberi
GCCCAGAAGGGGGTCTATTACTTGAAGAATTCTACTTCGGCAAAGACTCAAGTGAACAAGGTGGTCTAGTGTGATACATGGTACTGTAGATTAGAGCATCCTTCGAGACAAGTTTTGTCAAATTTTTCTGGTATTAGTAGTTCTAAGAATAATTGTGATCCATGTGATGCATGTCTAAGAGCAAAACAAACGCATATGCTGTTTCCAGTTAGTGAAAGTAAAACTGCACATTGCTTTGATCTTATATATTGTGATATATGGAGGGCATATCGCATTAAATCTTTCTCGGGTGCTAAGTATTTTCTTACTATAATTGATGATGCAAGTCGGGGTGTTTGGGTTTTTCTAATGAATGAAAAGAATGAAGCTTCTTAGTATTTGATGGATTTTTGTGAAATGACAAAAACACAATTTGGAGCAAAAGTGAAAATTATTAGAAGTGATAATGGTGCTGAATTTACATCCAATTCTATGAAAAAGTTCTATAGGGATAATTGAATTATTCATGAAACAAGTTGTGTAGACACCCCTCAGCAAAATGGTAGGGTTGAAAAAACGCACCGTCATATACTTAATGTTGCAAGGGCCTTACGATTTTAGGCTAATCTACCTTTGGAATTTTGGGAAGAATGTGTTTTAACGGCAGCTTATTTGATTAATAGAACTCGTACTGCCCTTGTGTAAGGGAAAACCCCTTATGGAATACTCTTTAAGGACAAGGCTAACTATGATTGCTTGCAAGTTTTTGGGTCATTGTGTTATGCCTATCACATTCAAAGCCCAAGGGATAAGTTTGCATCTAGAAGTTGAAAGTGCATATTTGTAGGGTATCCCTTTGGAAAAAAGGGATGAAAAGTTTATGATTTAGAAACCGAGGATATTTTTGCTAGCCGAGATGTCTTATTTCATAAAGAGATATATCCATTTGATCAATTAAAACGTCTTGATAAGGGTGGAGAAAATAACTTTGGACAGAAGGATAATTTATATTTGAAGATGATTTTGATGATTGCATAAAGGACAACACGTATGGGCAAATTACCATGTCAAATCTCACCAATTTTGGTGAAGTTGGTGAATCTCATCAAGAATTAGGTCGGCTGAATTTGTTGCAGCCGGAACATCATTTATTGAGCACAATCCAGCGAGAAACAATTCAAAATAGGCCCAGCCCAGCCGACCAGGAACTGATCTCGGTCCTTCACGCGCGCAGCCTAGTTGCACGGTTTAGCCCAATCGCGTGGAAGAAAGGGGATGCGTGATAGACCCAGCTTCTGGGCCATAAGGATCTGGGACACGGGAGTCCAGTAGGCAGCCTGACGGGGAGAGTGCTGATGGGGCTACAGTGCCAGGTTGTGAGAAACGGGTCCCCAGAAGTCCAACTCATTTGCAAGACTATATTTGTTATTCAGCATCAACAACTGACCCATCTTCAAAGGTTACATCTTCACCTCCTAAGGTCTCCTCAGGTAAAGCTTATCCCATAGCTCATTACTTTAGTTGCAATAAATCCTCTAAAGCGCACAGAAATTATGTAGCCACTATATCTAAAATTGTAGAGCCCAGATTTTGCATAAGGCAGTGGAGGACCCTAAATGGCAAGAGGTCATGCTAAAAGAAATTGAGGATCTCGAAGAAAACAACACTTGCAGTATTGAGTCATTACCGTCAGGAAAGACACTTATCAATTGTAGATGGGTTTTCAAAGTGAAGCACAAGTCCGATGGAAGTATTGAAAGGTATAAGGCACGACTAGTGATTCGAGGAGATGAACAGATTAAGGGTTTTGATTACAACGAAACCTTTGCTCCGGTTGCCAAGATGACAAGTGTAAGGACATTTCTCATAGTCGCAGTCGCCAAAGGTTGGGATTTACATCAAATGGATGTAAATAATGTCTTCTTACATGGAGACCTTGACGAAGAAGTTTACATGACCCTGCCACCAGGATTTCATACATCTAATCCCAACAAGATATGTCGATTATGAAAGTCTCTTTATGGTTTGAAGCAAGCCCCACGTCAGTGGTTTGCAAAATTATCTTCCACACTTTTAGACTATTGGTTCACTCATTCTTATGATGACTATTCACACTTCACTTATAAAAGAGGGAAAAAGTTCATGCTCTCCTTGTCTACGTGGATGATATTGTTCTCATAGGTAATCACTCCGAGTTATGTGCCAGTTTTAAAGCTTGCTTGGATAAATGTTTTCATGTCAAGGATTTGGGGCATCTAAAATATTTTTTGGGTATAGAAGTGGCCACAAATTCCCAAGGATTATTTCTATGTCAGTGTAAATATGCTTTAGAAATCGTTGATGAGTGTGGACTTTTGGGTTCAAGGCTTGTAGACTTTCCCATTGAAATGAATCATAAGCTTGCTTTGGCTTCAGGAAAGCATTTTAGCAATCACACTCAATATTGTCGCTTAATTGGGTGATTAATTTACCTGACCATCACTCGTCCAGAATTATCCTATGCAGTGCATATTCTTACTCAATTTATGCAAGATCCTAAGGAGGATCATCTGGAAGCAGCACACAAGGTTCTTAGATATCTAAAAGGTAATTCGGGCCATGGTATTTTTCTTCAAAGTGATTCTGATTTAAAAGTTTATGCCTACTGTAACTCAGGGCGCATATCCCCTCACACGGCGCTCCTTAACTAGCTTTCTCATCTCACTTGGTGGATCTCCCATTGCCTGGAAGACGAAGAAACAAAACACAATTTCACAATCCTTTGCAGAGGCTGAATACCATGCCATGGCAAATGTCACTAGTGAAATGATATGGATCAAGACTTTGCTTGCCGCATTAGGTGTTTTTCTGGAAAAACCTATGAACTATTATGTGACAATCAGCAGCTCTTCACATTGCTAAAAATCCCGTGTTTCACGCACGGACGAAGCATATTAAAATCGATTGCCATTTTGTAAGAGAAAGGGTTCTATCCGGTAATCTAGTTGCAAGCTATTTATTTTCCAGATATCAGTGCGGATATTTTCATGAAGACGTTAGGTCGGCAGCAATTTCAGTATTTACGAGGCAGGTTGGGCATGATAGATCCTCATGCTCCACCTTGAGGGGGAGTATTAAGGGAAGTTTTATTGTAAACAAAATATTGTAATATATTGTAATTACATTTTGTTTCCAATTCTTTTACCTGGTTTCTTAGTCCACAAGCTAGGACTAGTAATTGTAGTCTAGTTCAATGGGGATTGCATTGTACTTGGAGTATAAAAGCTATGTGATATGCGGCTATGAGGAATACGGAGAAAATCCTTGATAATTGTCTTGCTTCTTCACCATTTTATTTCAGATTTGGCATTTGAAAGAGACAAATAGTTGACAAGGTGAACTCAGTTCTTATATGTTCATCACTCTACGAACATATTTTAATCTTTGTATAGAATATATTCTGTTTACTTCGTGATCGGATCTTGCAGTCTCATACATTCTTTGTTAATGTGATAACGTGGTTACAGAGTGACTTTTTGAATGCTTGATGCCTGAACATATCTACAATCCAATGAATTCCACTATACGAATGAGATAGGTAGTTTTCAGAGGAAATGTGCTCAGCTGAGTAGGCCTCACTACAAGCATCAAGGGGGCATACCAATTCTTCAATAACTTAAGCCAATGCTTATCACTCTAGTTGTGTCATGTCCACTCGAATTCACATAAACTCTTAATTATTGGCATACTAGGTTAACTCATACCAACGTCACTAAATGGGTGCATGCATCTTTGCAAACTGATGCAAAGTTAACTAAATACAAAGCTTACCTTTATAAATATAGCATCTCCACACGGAACACTTACAAACATGTCTCCTCTGATACGATGCACTCTTATGTTAGTAATACAATTCTATTATTCTTAATTCATTCCCAATGTTATCAAAATGTAAGAGATACATATTTTTTTCCTTAAAGAAAGGTCGTGTGGTACCTTTGTATGTTGGTGCGTCTTTGATAACATTAGGATTTATTCCAGTATTTCCCGTAATGTCGACCAAAGTGGAGACACCCTCCAATCCCTCATAGTTCTCGAGCATTTTTTTCATAATAATGATAGAGTAGCTTGATATTGCATCATTCAATAACTTATTAAATCTATCATCCGGAAACTTATATAAAGTCGAATTGTGAGCCTTATTAAATACAATCCTTCTGGCAAAGACTACATCTTTTAAGTGTAACTACAACAAGTAAGAATAGTCAATGTAATGTTTCACATGGGACATTGGTATTTGTCATGAGCAATGCTATTAGCTAGGTTTCGAGGTTTATCATCTTGACAATTGGTAGTTCTTTGCTTTTGTGTGCGAATTACGAAAGTTTTTAAACCTCTTTGTTGTAAGTGGAAAAGAATAAAGCCTAAAAGTTTTGAAGGCAACCAAGCAACAAAGAAGTCATGAGCCTTATTCCATTACTTTTCTAATGGTTGCTTTTTTTTTGCCTTCCCCCTAGTAAGATGTCATGTCAATTGTCATCAAATGGTTTCACTAATCTTTTGAAGCGTTGGCTGGCCGTGAATTTGTCCCAAGAAAGTTCGTGAGAAAGTGGGATGGTACACTTGGCCGTTCCTTTATTTCTTCTCTAGCTTGGACGGCCAAGTTAAATGCTGGAGCCTTTTGTGTATGATCACATGCCGTGGCTCTTTTCTTTCACATGGGCTGTCATCAATTTGGTTTTATGATATCGGTAGTGAAAAAGTGGAGATCTTGCAAAAAGGCGACTAAATTGCGTAAAATATTGAAAATCATCATTTTTTTGGGGAAAAAAATGCTATTGAACTTCCTTAAAATATAAAAAATACCACTTAATATTTCACAAGTACTGTAAATGTCGTAATAATAGTTTGAAAGACTTAGAGCACTGGCAGCAGGCGCAAAATCCAGGAATGTGGGCCCCCCCTTGGCCACTTGTCAGCAAATGAGAGGTGAGAGAGAGAGGTGTGCCACGCGGGGAGAAACGCCTGCCCGTGGCACCCCGCGGGCCACCTTTTCTTTTTTTAATATTTTTTTTGTTTTTTCTTTTTTTTGGAGGAAGTATATGGTTTTTAAATAATTTAAAATAGGTTGTGTGTTTTGAGGTGGGTCCATGATAAATATTTTTATTGGATTATGAAAATTGAGTTCAATAGGTTGGAGAAGTGACGGAATGCAAGTTCTAAAATTGTGGAACTTTTGCTGACATGGTAGGCCAGAGTTCTAAAAACTGGAACTCTGTTGGGAATGCTCTTAATAATATTTATGACTAGAAAAGAGTTAAGTGGCATATTTGAATGTATTATAATTAGCATTTTTGAGCAAGAACTCTGAAAATGTGGAATATCAAGCTTATTAAAGATTTACTAGAGGTTAAGGGATGAGATCTCACTTGGCCTTTACGAGTTTGTCAGTGAACCAAAAACTTGATATGGGATATCTGAAGTAACTGTGGCTGTTGAACAAAACTAATCAACAGTTCTAATGCTCTTTGGGGGAGTTATAAGTTTTGAAATCTACCGAGGAACATAATTTCATTTTGGCTTGTAATGGATGAGGGCCTATTTCTTTTCATGGGTATATGTTGGCCTCTCCATTTGCATCCAATCATTCCACTCCTTTCTATTTCGTTCCACCCCTCAAAGATAAATACCATAACTTTTCACTTCTTCCCACTCATTCCTACATCTGTTAAATGATGAAAAGTAAGAAAATTCATTCATTTTCACTTCATTCCATTACTTCTCATTCCTTCCTACTCCAACAAAAAAAATACTATTCATTCGCACTGCATTCCACTCCTTGCCCATTACATTACAGTCCTAATTCCATACTTGTTCCGATCGTACGAAAAGAACGTACCTTAGTTGGTATGATGGTATCTCATTAGATATTTTGCTTTATGGCTTGCGGGTATTGTTAATTGGCTGCAATACAGTCAGCAGCCTTATAATTGTATTTTCTTACTAATTGTCAACTAATAATCAAAAAAGTTGTGGTAAGTTCACTTCATAGGTTGATAATTGTTTCATTTAGCACTATCACCGCACTATTTTGTGCAGCATAGCTATGTCTGGCTTCATCATCTACTGTTGTTTGGTTTCTAACTAGTTTTGCCCGTACTTTTACATGGGTTTTAAATTTAAAAGTAATTTAGATTATTCAATATTATATAAAAATATATATAGGTTAAAAATAATATTAGAAACTTCATTATAAAAAAGTGAAATTTACTTTTTAATCTAATTGATTTGGGTTCATATTTTATATAGATTTTAAAATTAGATAGAATATTATATATGACATAAGAAAATCACGAAAAGTCTATCCAGTTTAATTTTTTTTTGAAGGAGTATGTTGCTTAAATTGTTAGAGTTGTTTATATGAGTCTTGATATTATTTTTCGTGGTTTATATAATACAAAATATTGTATATGGTATAGCTTAGGCTAATTAGAAATACATCCATGCCCAAGTTGAATACATGCAAAAATGTCATAAGCAATGCGATTACATTTATGTTTAAAAAATAATTCATTCCTTAGCTTACCATTACGCTAATGGATCACATTATTTTCTTCAATGCACGCCAAGGATTACAAAACTTTCAAGTAATCCTCACATCTTCCTGAAAAGTAGACAATGGTCAATAATTGATTATCATACTCTACCAAATGAATGGAGAATAGATTTAAAAAGTTGTAGGAAATCGACTTATTGAACATCTGATTTGTTTAAAAATACTAAGAACCTTGATACAAATAATTATCAATAATTTGATAAAAAGTGTACAAAAAAAGTCAAACTATCAAATGTGTCAAAGTTAAATGCGTAACAACGACAATAATCTACAATGCCCAAAGAAAAAAAAAATTAATTAAACAAATCAACAGTAAAATGTACAAAGGCATGTTAAAATTTTATAGTACTATAACTGAGAGTCAAATATAGAATTTTATGATAATACAATACCCGTGAAAATTTATAATCTGATTTTGAACAAAGAATAAAATACAATTTTTAGTTAGATATCTTAAAAATAATTAATATGTATTGCATAATTTAGTAGCAAATAATCAATTAACTGTATCCTACAATGATGTATGAAATATTGTTACAGAAACCAAATAAACTTTAGCAGGTACATTAGATATATACCGTACTAAAAGTCATCCTTGGCTCCTCTATGAATCTAGGGAAAAAAACCGGCCCTCTAATATTATCTGCATTTGCAAATTTGTGTAATGAGTATCAGCAAACTATAATATAATGTGATTATTATATAGGAATGGAGAAACCACACCAAAACTCATATCATGAACCAAAACAGTACCTTACTGCAATCTTTCGCTGGTTCTCATCATCTATATATAATAGCTGATGTTGATCAGAAACTACCCCAAAAACTAAAATAAAAAAAAAAAATTAAGTAATGAGAATAAGGAGCATTGGATCTAGAAACTTAGCTTTGGGTGTCAGTGGTTTCTTTATTTATCGTCAATCCTTAATAATAAATGCATGTCGAATGAATTAACAGAGTCACATACCAAGCTGCAAAGTCTAAATTATTATGGATGGGTTGGTCAACTTATGGAGAGAGAGAGAGGATTTGGTAGTTTCCAAGTTGCAATTAAAGTTAACACAATTAATGGGATTTATCTTATAAAGTTTTTGAATGGTAGGAAATTTTGAGTTCATGACTTAAGAGAATCAGTGGGATTTATCTGATAGAGTGTTTGAATGGTTGGCCTTTTTTTAATTAAAGATGACTGAAGGGGAGGTAGTTAATGATTGAGAAGGGATATCTTTTTATTAAAAAAAAATGATAAATGCTTGATATTATCTAGAAAGAATATCTTTTTAAAACTTTATCAAATAAAGATTTTGAAATAATTGACATATCTTCTAATAGATTTATATGAAATTTTAAATTCAAATTAGGCTGATACTGTAACCACCTGAGCATTTTGGTAGGAGTAAATGACGAGTTTAGATTGAAGGAGGGAAGGTTTGTTAAGCTCTTATTATTTTGCTACTTATAATATAAAGATTGGCAAATCCTTCGATGAACAATTGACCATATTTCATTTATTAGTTAGTAGATTTCGTTTGCTTTTTCTTTAGTTTCGTTTCTGTTAGAGTAAATTAATTGTGACCTAATTTTATCCCTATTGCAATGGTTAATCTTCGGTTGCATTTTAGTGGGTGGATTATTATTATTATTATTATTATTATTATTATTATTATTATTCTTCTTCTTCTTCTTCTTCTTCTTCTTCTTCTTCTTCTTCTTCAATAAAATTTGAATAAAGAAAACAACTAAAAAACATTTTTTTAACATACTATAGTACCTCATCAGGAGGTCAAGTGGTATTTTGAACATTAAACTGTTATGCAGTGACATTGTTACACTAAGGGATACATAAGAGAACAATTACCAGGGCTCCATGAAACCTTGTCCTCTATTGGAAGAGACAGAGCAGCCAAGGATGCACCGTCCTCAGTCTTTGCTGAAGAACTGTGAAACTGGGGCAAGCCCATATATGCCCCTTGGAAAGGCTCCGATTTTATTAAGGAAAGTAGATCCTTAGATATTATTTTGCAAATACTACTTGGTGGTTCTATTTGAGTGTACATACTTTTCTTGCATTCCGAGTTATAGTATGTTCGGGATTGCTCATGTGTAAAATTGGATTGAATGATTGTAATTAGAGCAAGGGAGAAGAAATACAAAACCAACGGCCACAGCATAGGTCGAAGCTTCCCACGACTCTCCCTTCTTCAATTTCTTCAATCTCATTAAATTTTGACATGGTATCAAAGCAATGAGTGGAGGAAAGAGGCTTGTGATTGAAAACCAATCTCCTTGCTGCCGTCATCCCTCAGAAGGTCCTGGAGTAGTAATCATCGGTGATCTTCAATGGCAAAAATTATGACTTATGGCAAAAAGGCCGATAGCCTTAAGATCCAAAAATAAATTGGGGTTCATAGAAGGGACTCTAACAAAACCAACACTGAAGAAAGGGGAAGATTTAAGTGAGTTGAATACATAAGAGATGATGAACTCAATGATATGCTCTTGGATTGTAACTGTCATTGATTCAAAGCTCCACACTAGCGTGGCCTACGCTGAGACGACTTATGAGATCTGGGAGAATCTATGAAAGCAGTACGTCATATGTCACGGGGCCATTACTCTTTCCTCAAAAGGCCGGTCTAATAGAGTATGTAGCGCCACCGCCCAAGACCCTCCCATCACTTATCCAATGTAGAACCCTTATCCTTAATATTCTCCCCAACCTAATCCTGTGATGCCCTCGTCATAGATGAGACCCCCTACCTACCCCATTCCCTCGAAGCATTTGGCGAGACATCGGAGTCAGGTTTGGATTAGCTCTAATACCACTTGTCACAGTGCCATTACTCTTTCCCCAGAGGGCCAGTCTGATGGGGTGTGCAACGCCACTGCTTATAAACTGATGATCCTCCCATTACTTATCTGATGTGGGGCTCTTATCCGTGACACATAACTAATACTCCTAAAATTTACCAGCTAAAGACAGATCTTGCTTCACGTAAGCAAGGTGGTCTTGAAGTGGTTGAATTTTATTCAAAATCAAGGGGAATGTGGAGTGTATTGGAAAATCATGTAAAAATATCAAAATGTACGTGTGGAAAGCGTGAATGCAGAATCAGAAATAAGGTTATAAAGATGATGAATGAAGAGAAAACCCAGAAATTTTTGATGGGATTAAATGATGAGACTTTCTCAACAACTCGTAGTCAAGTGCTTGCACTTGGCCCATTGCCCTCCATTGATCTTATCTGGAACATGTTCCCTCAAGAAGAAAACCGTAAAAAGGTTATGTTAGCACAAGACCACAGATCCAAAAATATGGTAGCATTTGCTGTAAAACAACAAGTGAAAAATCATCATGCAAAAGGTTGTTGTTTGGGGGCACGGGGGGTGCTTATGTTCTCGTGAAGTGACCAAACATCACCTTCGCTTTGTTTTATTTATACCAAGACAACAAGATTCATACAAACTTTACTCCTATGTAATGGCAAGAACAAATATAACACAAAGGCTCATGTAAACATCATCTTTCAAAAGGTCTAATTGTGAGCTAACTTGCGTGCATGTACTAGCCCACATGTGAGCCTATCATTTTAATTTCTTATTTCACACTACCCCTTCAATAATGATATCTTCTTCAAGACTGGACAAACATAAATAAAAAAACCATTGACAAATGGTTAATTATTTTTTCTTCAAGAATTCCATAACCGCAAAAGCATCAGAAGTTGAGCAAGCCATTTTGAATCCCTCGAATCCAGCACCTTTTGCCAAGGCCTCAAACTCTTCTTCTGTCCTTAGCTTCCCACCTACCACGCTCGACAATGCTAAAGCATCGAGGTTGAGGAGCACATTTGCAGCATAGCTAGTTTTTGGTGTCTTAGGGAGGAAAAAGTCACAAATAATCACCTTTCCATGGTCCGGTAAGGCGGCATAGCAATTCTTTA
>NCQT01101041.1:2192-16550 GCA_002740465.1 Stenocereus thurberi
GCTACTGATCTACCCTTTCGTGATATGATTATTGAAAATAACTTTCAGAGCCTGTATTCCCCACGCACACAGACCATAAACCAGATAATATTTATAATCAATGGTCACTTAGTTCCTATTGAAAAATTAAGCAAGACTTACACTCATCAAAAAATTGAGTTTACACGCAGCCAACTTGGTGAGAAGGTAATGCATGCACAATGTGAGACAGTACTAACGATCTCATTACTTGAGTTATCTATTAAAGAGCAGAATATGAACAAATGCAAAAGAACTCCACTCTGATAATTCTCTAAAATTTTGGGATAAAGATAAAACATTTGCAAAAATTACATTATTAAATCCCAACACTATTATTCTAGTTAATCAATTGGTGTTTACACACCAGGATATCCAAGAATTCAATAAACAAATCAAAGAACTTTTTGACAAAGAATTAATTAGAAATAGCAGAAGTCCTCCCACTAGTCTCATTTTCATGGTACGAAATCATACTGAAGAAAAAAGAAAACGTAATAATGATGATCAATTACAAAAAGTTTAATAATAATACTATCTTTGATGGTTATTATATTCTTAACAAAACAGTTATTTTCAATAGAATTCAAGGAGCCTCTTGGTTCTCGAAAATGGATTGCAAAAGCGAATACTGGCAGATCAAAATGGATGAAGAACGCATTCACTTAACTACATTTAGTGCCTCACAAGGACATTATTGGATAGTAATATCATTTGGTCTAAAAAATATACCTCAAATATTCCAAAGAAGAATTGATAACATCTTCAAAGGCCTTAATAGCTTTTGTTTGGTTTATATCGATGATATCCTTGTCTTTTCCAAAACTATAGAACAACACAAAGATGATTTCTTAGCTATCACCCAAAGATGCATTGATCATGGTATTATACTTAGTGAGAACAAGTGCATTTATGCTGAACAAGAAATTGAGCTTTTAGGTGTAAAAATAAAAGCTAGACAAATCATTCTACAAAAGTATATTCCCAAAAAAATAGAAAATTTTCTTGAAAAGGTTAAAGATAGAAAGCAGTTAGAAAGGTTTCCTGGATTTCTTATCTATGTTTTAGATTTCATTAAGGATTTAGCTAAACTGAGAACGCCATTGTAGTAGAAACTCAAGAAAGAAGTAAGTTGGACATGGACCCCTAGTGATTTAAAGAATGTTCAAAACTTCTAAAAGATGTGTAAAAATCTTCCTGTTCTTAAGTTGCCTAATGAAGGAGATGATTTAATTCTTGAGATAGATGCCAGCAATGAACACTAGAGTGTAGTACTCAAAATCAAAGAAGAAGAAAAACTCTACAAATATTACAGTAGAAGTTTTAATAAAGTAGAATGTAATTGTCCTATGATGGAAAAAGAAATCCTTACAGTTATGAGGGGAATTGAAAATTTCTTAATCTTTTTGGGTCCAAACCCCTTTCTTATTCCAACTAATTGCAAATGAATACTTGGTTTTGTCAAAAAGCATTTATCAAATATGCAAGCGCAATGGTGACTCCAGCATTGGCAATTATGGCTTAACTATTTTTTCTTCTCTATTGAACATATACAGGGATCAAAGAACTCTGTGGCAGATAGTTTAACTCGAGAACTCGCCAATAATGATCATTAAAGTAGAACTCCTACTGGAAAAGGAGGAAATCCAATATGAAATGCCATTACTTCTGGAACATGTTTCTCCTTCTAGTAAAGTTTTTATGGATAATTTGGAACTCCATATAAAAAATACATTACGTTTTGATCTACTGTCGTTTGCTTACCTAATTGCGCAAATATTTTTTCTTCTAGAGTTATAAATTAATTACCAAAAGTGTCCTTATGATTTCTAAGAAAAAATAAGTTCTCATGTTCAAGAAAAATGGTTCAATGAGTGGTATGCAGCTTGCATCGACTATTATCTTAATTATTCATATGATATTTGAGAATCAAGGAGTACCATAATCTACTTTCCTAATAGGTCTGGAGTTGGTGGTGTTAGTTTTTCAGGAAATTCAATCTCTCCAAATGACCCTGTAGTAAAAGCCTGGGAATATCGAATTGTACCTCTTAGAAATCCTCGATCTAAAGTACCCGTTTTTCTTAAGTCTAACCAGTTTTAACAGTGCATGTTTAGGAGGATCTATTGAATTTTCACGTCACCTGATGGTCCAATGAAAATCCCTTACAATGGATGCCTATAAGTGGAGGTACATTGTGTATTAATTGCGCATGAAAATGGAAAAGGAAAACCGGCCCATTACCTGGTTCAACTAGTTGATTTAAACAACCCCAGAGATCAACAATAAGAATGTTTCCAGAACGACATGAGTTAGTTACTGATCTGACTTTAGCAAGAGCCATTGATTTTTTCAATATTTACCATCAAATGTGGGTATTGATCGAGCAAGGAATAATGCTAATGCGAAGATACTACCTTTATCTATCATAATGAGTTTAGTAAATATATAAAGGTAGAAGGAGCTACTTCTGAAAATATCTTTGATTATCTCTTTGATATTGGAGCTGAAAATTTCTTATCAGAAAAAGAAAAGAAATATCTTCACAAATTATTTGCAAAATGGGATCCAGAGCATCTTCAACTAGATGAAGATTTTGATGATTACCTAGGCAATGATAGACTGAAAGACATTATCGAAGATGAAGGTATGCAGAATCTCAATAATGATGACTAGGCTTGTCAGCATTAAAAGACTCTGAAAAGTAGTTGCTCCATTATTGTTCCATTATTATACTAGTTTGATAAGTGTTAGGTCTATAAAATAAGGCAGTCCACTGTAGCCATGTGAATGTAACTGCAGCCATGTGCAAAATCAACGTGTAATGTAGCATTTAGAGAATCCTATGTGATAAGTCCTTAAAATCCACTCTATTTTGAAGTCATTTTGTACCACTTTTAGGGAGAACTATGTATTCTATGCTATATTATGCACTCCTTTTTCTGTTTTACACTCGGATATGGTTCTTTTCTGTGTTTTGTAGGTTTTTAAACCATTTTACCCCAGACTTAACCTGTAAATGAGTGTAGTTTGACCCCCACGGACACCCCCAAGTTACTATGCTCATGGAAGGAAGGAAGAACAGAAGAATGTCAAAACAGTGGCCACCATGGATGGTCCGTGGTGGTGCCCATGGTCCGCAGTGGCCTGATTTCCCCTGAAGCTATTTGTTTTCTCACGACTATTCGACTTCTAAGCGGTTTTTTTACACTTAGCTACAATATTTTCACTATAAAAGGGTTGTTTTCATCCTCATTTCAACACCCAATTATTTCACCTCCATACTCCATTCTATTCTAAACTAGATTAGGATTTTGGATTAGATTAGAGGAAGAGAGAGAGAATTGAAGTGAAGATTTACAAGGATTCCATGCAGGGCTTGCAATTGACGGATTCAAGCACGTTAATTAGCTGAGCATTTCTTTTCTCTTTTCTTCTTTTCCATTCTCTTTTGTCATTACCTTTGGATTTATGTTGTGATTATCTTTTGTTGTTTTGATTTTGGATTTATGTAACTACTAGTTATGTTCTTGATCTGGAGTTAATCTCTTTGAGTAGTTTAGAATTGTTGGATTGTTTTATTAGATCCTAGATCTTCATTGTCTTGTAAGAAAAATCTATCACCTTCTTGCATGTTTGGGGCGTTGGATGAGGAATTAAAAGGTGAAATTCAATACTTGAACTGTAGGATTTGACTTGATTGTATGGAGTCTTGAGAAAGTCACACCAATTGAGAAACCATACATATGATAATCATATCCTTAATGACTCGACCTAAACAAATCGAGAGCACTTAAGAAATGGTAACTAGTTAGATTTAGGTACTTTGCTTCACCTTGAAAGAGGTTCGTGGCACTTTGATTATTAGTTTTAAAACAATCAATTAAGGAAAAAGTGCTTGATTGATATGTGGATCGAGAAGTTGCTTGATTTGCTTAATTCCATGATTATTTATTCATTAGACTAGATAGATAAATAATTTAATTCTAAATCTCAAATTTTGATTCGCTTAGGGATAAAGCCTAATAGATCAACATAATTCTTGTGAGAGGCAACCTTGATTTGCCACAACGCTACCGTGCGCTTGCAGCCCTATTAAGTTTTTGACGCCGTTTCCGAGGACTAGTGTTGGATATAGGATTGTTCTCAATAGGTGTGACTAAGTATTTTGTTTTTCTTTGAAAAAGAAAATAACAAAAAATTTTAAAAAAAAAGCTATCAAAAATTTTAGAAAAAAACAATGGTAATTTTCTATTTCTCCTAATTCGTGCATGAATTGTTTTGGAGCTATTTTAAGCATTTGCATGCTTTTCTTGCTCAATGTGGTTATTGTATGCGTAAATGAGAAATTTTTGACATTGTTGATGAGGAAGTAAATAGTGAAACCCATGCTCTTTTAGAGTATTGCGGTTTTCGTGGTAAAAATGTTGATGAGGCATGGAGTTTGCTTGAGTGGATTGCTTGCTATTCATTTGAGTTTGAGACGACTAGTCATATTTCTAGATATTCATTTCTTAATCCTTATGTGTTTCATGCTAGATCTTATTATGGCCTTTTTTGGTGTGATTTGTGTAACTCTTCTAAGCATGAAACTAATTCTTATCCTTATTATGCATGCGATATTCAACCTGACTTTGCATCACCCAATGACAATACTGATGTTGTTCTAACCTTACCTGATTTATCCATCCTTTTAGCTCAATACATGGGGCTCAAGGTGGCTGAGTCTTTTGGGATAGTTGCTAGGTTTGATGTTGTTGACACATGTTTTGAGTTGGAAGATACTTTAGAGGAGGTGTATGATCTAGTTGAGACTTCTTTGGAGGGGTCATGTGATGTGTTTGTACATAAAGAGTCTCCTAGACTTAGTTTTGATGATATTGTTCTCCCCAATCCTCTTTATCATTCCCACACTTCACCTACATATTTATAGCCCTCTCTTTTCCCTAAGTATTACATTGACACACCCATTGATAATCCTATAATTTTTGATGCTAATAATGATTTGGGCTATGAGGATAACATGTTTAGTATGCTTGGTAGGAATATTGATAATTTTATATCCCTAAGTTACTTTAGTGAATAATGCCTCCCTTGACCAATATTAAATGTACCTAATGGATGTACCTAGAAAAATCATGTGGAATACTTTCTTAGATTTGTCTTCTGATTTTTCTATGATATTTGGTTATTAAAGAGAGCACTAACTTTCAAATGTTATATTCATCTTCATGCACTCTTATAGCCAAGCTTGTGAGCCCCATGTTATGGTGTTTGATAAGCTTTTGCGGGCCTTGACTATGTCTAATGTGGTGAGCAAAATCTTGAAGATGTGATGGAGTGGTTGAAGCTTCATTTGGCCTGGTTGCAAGGAGGACTTAGTATAGATGTACGTAGGACCTAACCTGGTGAGATTGTTCTCTTTTGTTTTCCGTTTTCCTTCTCTTACTTTCTTTCCTTTGAATAATGATGCTTTATCTAAGCATGGGGGAAGGGTAGCTTCATGTTTTTTATTTTGCTTATTAGTTTGCATACATGTTAGAGTATATAATTTTAGGTTTCTTTTTGTTTGTATTAGTGTTTTCCATCTAGTTGCATTTAGGATTGCATATACGATTGCATGGAATGATGGTATACGTTGATTTGAGATAATCTCCAATGATGTTTCTATTAGAAAAAAAAGCTTTCATAAGCTTGAGTAACTTTTTATGTGTAATCCCTTCTGGTACTAAAACTTTTGAAAGTTTTGTAAATATTTATTGTTTGGACCCTTGTCTTGATTAAAAACTATTTAATCTCTTAGAGTCCTTAACATTAATGTTGGTATATGGTAGTTGCTTTATGAGCTTAATGAGACTTTGGTAGATGTCGCGTAAGACTTTAAGCCTTATTTGGACTAATCATTATATTTAGTTTCACGTTCTTTCATGTGTGTGAATTCTCCATGTTGCATCTCCGGAACTTGCCTACATTCTTGTTTAAAACCACATTAGCATAGTTGATGATATGATAGAGGCATTATTTTTTTTGAACATTTTAGCCACATAGCCAAATAATCTACCCTTGTGTTACATGTTTTTCCCTTTAGCTAGCCCCTTTGAGCTTATATCTATCTTTGTTATGATCCCTTCATATTAGCTCTTGGCCGAACACATATTCCTACTTTTAAGCGAAATCTCTGGGGCATCACTTTAAGTATGTGGTGGGTGTTTTGGAGGTAATCAAGCTTAAGGTGGGTTTGATGTGTCAGTTTATTGAGGGATTGATGAAACTGAGCATTTGCTTTGGTTCCCTCTTGTTTGGGTTGTGTATATATGTATTCGGTTATGAATTGATAGCGAGAGTTCCAATGCCTTTCACTAATTGAAATTTTCATTTCATTTCCCAAAGAAGAAAAAGAAAAAAGTTATATTGAAAAAAGAGAAGACAAAGAAACAAAGAAAAGCCAAAAAAAAAAAGAATAAGTGTTTGGCATTGGATATGTACATAGTTTGAGTTCCTTATTGATCAACTCATTTCCTATTTCATTCGTGGGGTATGTTCAATATATTGTTGAGGTTTCGAGTGTTGGTGAACTTCATAGTTGCTTGGTGGCTTATTGGTTGCTCCCTAGTTACTTGGCCAAATAGCTCCATATTACCCAAATGCATTAGTCCATTCCTTTCCTCTAACCCCTTTTCAGCCCACGTTATAATCCAAGTAAAGCCCTCTTGATTGTCTTGTGCACGTTGCATTTTTAGTGGTGGAGAATTTGAATATCTTAACAAGCATATGGTAGATTGCATCTTTAGAATAAGTCTTGAGTGAACCCATGCTATATTTCAAGCACAAGAGTGGGAGTGTTCCTCATTTCCCAAAAATAAGATTCTACCAGTCTATTTGGCTCTAGAATTCCTTGTACTTGCATGATGTGCTTTGTGGTTCTTTGGGGTGATCAAGTTTGATATCTGGCCTACGGTTGTGTACTTTTTTCCCGAAAAACTTCTCCTACTCTGAATTTTGAAATGCCTTGGACACTATTTAGGGTTGTCATTGATTGTTATTCTTGCTTGTGATATGCTATGACTTGCCCACTTTACGGCGGTTGTTATGTATTTGAGTCCTAGATACATCTCTACTTATCGACTTTATATAGTATTTGCTTGAGGATAAGCAATGATTTAAGTATGTGGGAGTTTGATAAGTCCTTAAAATGCACTCTATTTTGAGATCATTTGGTTCTATTTTTAGGCAGAATTATGTTTGGTGCAATATTATGCACTCTTTTTTCTGTTTTGCGCTCGAGTATGGTTTTTTTTGTGTTTTGCAGGTGTTTGGACTATTTTACCCCAGATTTGACCTTTAAATGAGTGTAGTGTGACCCCTCATGGACACCTCCAAATCACTATGTCCGTGGAAGGAATGAAGAACAGAAAAATGTCGAAACAGTGGTTACCACGGATGGTCCGTGGTGGTGTCCACGGCCCGTTGTGGCCTCATTTCCCCTGTGGCTACTTGTCTTCTCGCGGCTGTTCAACTTCCATGTGGGTTTTTTACACTTAGCTGCAGCATTTTCACTATAAAAAGGGCTGTCTTCAGCCTCATTTCAACACCCCATTATTCCATCTCCGTACTCTACTCCATTCCACCTAGATTAGGATTTTAGATCGAATTAGAGGAAGAGAGAGAGAGAATTATAGTGAAGATCTATAAGGATTCCACATCAGGTTTGTAATCGACGGATTCAAGCCCATTAATTGGCTGAGCATTTCTTTTCTCTTCTCTTCTCTTTTCTCATTATCTTTGGATTTATGTTTTGTAATTTTGATTATTTTTTATTGTTGTGATTTTGGATTTATGCAAATACTAGTTATGTTCTTGATCTAGTGTTAATCTATTTGAACATTTTGGAATTGTTGAGTTGTTTTATTGGATCTTAGATGTTTATTGTTTTGCAAGAAAAATTGATCACCTTCTTGCATGTTTTGGGTGTTGGATGAAGAACTGAAGGTGAAACTCAATACTGGAATCATAGGACTTGATTTGATTTTGTAGAGTCTTGTGAAAGTCACACCAATTGAGAAACCATGAATATGATAATCGTATCCTTAATGAATCTAAACAAATCAAGAGCTGTTGAGAAGTGATAATTGGTTAGATTTAGGTAATTGACTTCACCTTGAAAGTGGGTTGTAATACTTCGATTATCAGTTTTAAGACAATTAATTGAGGAAAAAGTGCTTAATTGATACGCGGATCAGGAAGTTACTCGATTTGATTAATTCCATGATTATTTATTCGTTAGACTAGATAGATCAATAGTTTAATTTCAAATATGAAATTTTGATTTGCTTAGCCTATCTTGAGGGGATAAAGTCTAATAGATCAACCTAGTCTTTGTGGGAGATAACCTTGATTTGCTACAATGTCACCGTACGCTTGTGGCCCTATCATTATGTACTTCCATCCCTCTATAAAAGGAGAAGTTGAGTGTTGAGAATAGACACGGTCATTTGAGCATGCTTGAGCACAAGGGATGTCGAGATTCTCCATTTCTCTATAAGCAAGTATCTTTGATAATCTTAGTAGTTTAAGTCCCTCTAAAATATTTTCATTATAATATTTCTACTTTTAAGCTTTCAATAAAAGCAGTTTCTCAGTAGGGAATGTTATTCAACTGAACCTTATGTCTTAAATAGTATAATTTTTTCATTAAAGTTCAACTATCCTTTAAAATATAAAGAACTTAATTAGTGAATACTTCGAAGGTAGGAAACGAAATGGATATGTGTTGTGCCTGATCTAAGGAATGTCAAGGTCAAATGTCGACTAAGTTCAGATAATGTTTGAAACTTTTTAATTAAGTTCTAATTATTTTGCTAAGCATGGTGGGCCTATAACCACAGAAAGTATAATATTCATAATATAAGAATATATTGTAATGACTAGTACCAGTAAAGTCATTATAAAAAGTTTAATCATTTAAAACAAATATATTTTTTAAAAAAACCCTAAAAATAGCTTATTTGCATATTTTACCCAATTTCTAAGGGTCTTTCTACAATTTCTAAAAGTTTTGGGCCAAAAGTGAAAAAAGAAATTGTACATGAGGCATTAAAAAAATTAAAGCAGTCGTTCGGAAGGTAGCCAAAAATCAAAACATTATATCTCAGGGTGCTAAAATATTAGGCCAAAAAAGTGAGGCCTGAAAAAATCAATGATACTTATGTCAAGGTACTAAAAAGTTAATTACCTACTTTAGACTTAAGCATTGGTGGTGTTGAGTTCCAGGGCTTGGTCATGATGTCTGCAATTTGCATGGAGGATTTGAGATGATGAGTTTGCAACGACCCTTCAAGCATCTTGTCCATTACGTAATGAGAATCTAAATCCAAGTTTTTCGTTCTGCTGTAAAATGTTAGATTTTGAGCAATGTGCTAGGCAGCACAATTATCACAATGTAGTGGGATTTGTAGTGACATGGGAATCTGCAGGTCCTATAATAATCTAACAAGCCATACGACTTCACTACCGGTCTCAGATATGTTATTGTACTCAGATTTGGCAGAAGACTTTGATACAGTTATTTTTTCTCCAAGATATAAGTGAATCACCCAAATATATGCAGCAACCGGTTAAGGACCTTCTAGATGATAAGCAATAGCCCCAATCAGCATCAGAGTATGCTATCAAGGAAAGAGCAGAGGAAGTAGGGCAGAATAAACCTTTGTTAACAGTGCCTTTAAGGTACTTAACAACATGTAATGCAGCTTCCACATGTGGTGCCTTACATTGGTTTAGGAATTGGCCCAAATGTTGCATGGCATAGGAAACATTTGGTTTACTCAGATTGAGATAACGAAGCTTTCTAATGAGTCTCCTGTTATATTCTGGATCTATAAGTAAATGATCTCTAGATAACTGGAGATTAGTTATTAGAGGGAAATATGCAGGCTTAAAGGCACTGAGCCCAAATCGTCAGACATGTCTTCTATGTACTTTCTTTGGTTAATCATTATTGCCACCTTTAGATCTACATATCTCAAGGCCAAGGAAATATCTGGCTAGTCTGAGATCTTTGATGGTAAAAGCCTTATCCCAGGCTGTTTTCACTGAAGAGATTCCTTCTATTCCATTCCCTGTAAGCAAGACATCATCAACATACACTAAGGCTGCTAAAAAGCCATAATGACTCTTCTTGGTGAATAAAGAATAGTCTCTTTTGGATTTTATGAACCATAAACTGAGTAAGAATCTAGTGAACTCAGTATTCCATCGTCTGGATGCCTGTTCGAAGCCATAAAGGGATCTTCTTAGCTTGCAAACCATTCCTAGTGGACATTTTGTGTGCCCTTCAGGTGGTAATATATAAACCTCCTCATCCAAATAACCATGGAGGAATGCTAACCCTTGATTTGATCAAAGCCTCTCACTACAAAGTGAGTTTTGAATCTATCAATAGTCTTATCTGACTTGAACTTGATTCAGTATATCCATTTTGATGTAATTAGCCTCTTTCTGGAAGGAAAGTCAATAAGTTCCCATGTATTGTTAGTCTTTAATGCTGCAATTTCACTTTCCACAGCCTCAATCCATTTTGGGTTATCTTTGGCTTGGGCATATGAAGATGGTTCATGCACGGAAAAGACACTACATAAGGAGGCTTTATAATCTGAATTCAAGTGGAAAAAAACAGATTTCTCGAACAGGGGGTATGAAACAAGACTAGCAGAGGTGTTAGACTCAAAGTCCTGCATCCATGCAGGTCTCCTTGTAATCCTGGTGGAACGTCTCATATGTTCGGTAGGGGTCGAATGTTCAGTGGGTGAATTTGGTGATTTACTAGGCAATGCAATTGGTTCTGTTACAGTGAGGGTAGGGGATGCAGGGTTAGCAAGCTGTTTGGTGTTTGTAATAGGTTCTGAATGTAGGGGCACAACTTATGTGTCATCTAAAGAAGATAAGGTTTGTGGTGGAAAAATAAAGGAAAAGGAATGAGAGGCACTTGTAGTTTGGTAAGGAAAAATGTGTTCCATAAACGTAATATCCCTGCTTACAAAGGTTATGCGAGCATTAAGATCATATAATTTATACGTCTTTTGGTTGGGGGGATGTCGTATTCTAGCTTTAGCACTGAATTTGTCCCTGCCAGACTGAAGATTAAGAGCATAACATAAGCACCCGACAACTCTTAACATGGTATAATTAGGAGCCTTATCGAATAGACACTGAAAGGGAGTTTTTATATCAAGCACAATTGAAAGAAGTTTGCCGATGATGTGTGTGGCGTTAAAACACAATCACCCCAAAATTTGTTTGGTATATTTGCATGCAATTTTAAGGCCCTGACAGTGTCACTAAGGCGCCTATGTTTGCATTCTATTCTTCAATTCTATTGAGGAGTCCTGCGGACACTCTTGTGTTTAATAATTCCCTTCACCCCATATAAGGTGACATATTGGCTCTTAATAAACTCAATAGCATTGTCTGGTCTTATGCACTTGATACAAGTTTGAAACTGGTTTTCAATATGCGACATGAAATTTGACAAAAGAGTAGGAGTTTGCATCTTATTTTACAACAAATAAGTCAAAAGATATCTTGCATGATCATCCAAAATAGTACATATATAATGTTCTCTAGAAACATGAGGCTATTTGTAAGGACCTTAAAGGTCTACATGTATCAAATCACAAGATTTGATGGCCCTTAGTTTTGCTATCAGGAAATGATAGCCGATGGAACACAGGCATTTCACAAATATCACAAACAAAACTGAAAACTCCTGCATTTTTGTTCCAAAGAAACATTTTTGACAAAGGGGGATACCCCAATCTAATACGAAACAACTGCAGACTTCAACAACCGAAACATTGCAAAGGGACCAGACAACATCTTGACTTGAACTTGTGGTTTGCATTTGTATAACCCTCCTTCCTTATTTCCAGACAAAAGTCTCGTCTTCGTAGTAGAGTCCTGTAAAACAAACCCCTTTTGTGAGAAGGTGGCAAGGAAGTTGGTGTTATCGAATAATCTGCCTACCGAAAGCAAATTTTGCTTGAATTCAAGAATATAGAGGACATCTCTCAAAATCAAAAATCCCAGCAAACTAATATTTCTAGCAATGGTCACTTGTTTGACTGACCCATCAGGCAAAATCACAGGGACAGGTCTGGCTAGCTGATTAACATGTTCAAATAACTTCATATTACCAACCATATCATTAGTAGCCCCAATATCCATAATCCATTTACTGCACTGGTCTTGCATGTTATCACAAATGGATGAACACGATGGAAAAGTATCACAGAGATTACTTGTGAGATGTTGTGTATCTGAGATTGAAGTAAAACTGGAAGATGAATTGTTGGTAAATTGCTTTCCCCGAAGAGCTTAACCACCTCTTTGCAAATGGAATTCATTAGGCTAGAGTCCATACCACCAACACCCATAGGTTTTCCTTCAGCCATGAGGGGATTGTCGAGGGTATAAACTTCAGAACTGACTGGAGCTGTAAATTTGGTCCAATTGATTTTGTTTTGTCCCCCTCAGCTAGGATAGCCATGAATTTTGAAACATTTATCTGTTGTGGCCCTTTATCTTACAATGGTCACAAAACTTGTCCTGTTTGGCTTTCTTATAGCCCTTCCTTACCAATGAATTATTATTTCCTTTTCCTTGCTGTTTCTGAACAGCATAGGCGCCAATCTTAATATTGGAATTCATGACTTTAGAAATTTGGTTCTGTTTTTCTACTTATTGCACTATATAATATGCCTTATTGACATTGGGTAAAGGATCCTTTGATAGTATTTGATTTCTAACAACCTCATACCCGCTATTTAACCCATCAGAAATTGGGTCAACTGGTTCCTAGATTCAAGCTCTTGAATCTTCTTCACCAAATCACATTTACAAGCGATTAAGGCTCCATAAGAGCAAGTACTGTCCCCTCTACAGATTTCAGCTCATCCCGTAGCCTTTTTAGTTTAAAGAAATTCACTGAAACTGAGGTATTTTCCTGAGAAATGTCATTGAGTTTTC
Source organism: Stenocereus thurberi (assembly GCA_002740465.1). NCBI lineage: Eukaryota > Viridiplantae > Streptophyta > Magnoliopsida > Caryophyllales > Cactaceae > Stenocereus > Stenocereus thurberi. Next base: position 15,234 of record NCQT01101041.1, read on the forward strand.
TCGGCAACTAAAATATCAAAGGCCTAGTAATATAACCAAACAATTCTCCAAGATCATCCTAAAGTCGTTTAGCATACGTTACACACATAAAACTCTTTGATATCTCAGGAACCATGGAATTTAAATCTAACAAATTACTATATAATTGCACTTAGTCCATCGAAAATAATCAGTAGCTCCCTCAGCAGGTTTAGCACATGAGCCATCTATGAATCCAATTTTTAACTTAGGTCCTAAAGCCATTCTCATATATCTAGTCACAATGGTAAAATTACTTTCATAAACTATTTAACAGTCAATTGCATACCTAGGTGTTCCGGGTTCGCAAGGTAAAGCGGGTTCATCTCAATCTTATCGGACTTTGGAGTGTCCCCAGTAGTTACAGCTTAACAAATGGAGATAAGACTCACAATCGACTGTGAGACAAGAAAAAAAACAATCGAAGAAGGTAACGAAATGAATTAGTAACTGGATCGATCAATCCGATGCTTTGATACCATGAAGATGATTATGAACAGTCTGGAGAGAGAATGTGAAATATAGAGAGTGAGAGCGCAGGACATGGGAATTTCATTTATGTGTTTTGTTGCCTAAGGCACCATATGGCGATATATACATAGTGATACTCAACCCCATGTGCTGGGTTGTACAGCTACATATCAAAAAAGAGCATAAAAAGAAAGGAAATGAGTCGTACCAAATAATATCTATAGGCCGTGTGCTTAAGAGAAATATACAGGCATACTCTACATATATTGCTCCTAATTCATCCAGAATTCATCTTCCATCATGCTCTGAAGGTTCACCCAGCATTTGCTTCAGTTTTACAAGGAAAGATAGGGAAGAGAGTTTCAATTGACTTCTCTGCATGATGCAGTTTTTGGGCCCACCCTTTTTTTGAGCAAATTACACTTCTTCTGCTTACCTAGAATTTTTTTGGACTTCTGCCTTCTTTTTGTTATCTTCTGTTAGATGTCTCTGAATATCTTAAGCCAACCCATCAAGGCTTGCTTTGATTTTTTGGTTCAAAATTTGTGGATCTGATTACAACCTGTTTTTTCCCTAGCAAACCTAGAATACAGGGTCTTCAATTTTGCAAAGACGATGGCTGAAATCATGATCGACAACCTAGGGTTTTTCGTAAAATTTTCTCTATCTTCCTTTTCTTCAAAAAAAAACATGCTTATTCAAAAGAAACAGATACCCGGCTAATCTACAGTAATTGCGTCGTTTCTCAATTCATGACTCGCAGTTTATCGTAATTTAAATTCTGAGCTGCGGTTGACCATGTACAATGGCAACATCCGCAATGTTTCC
>NCQT01101105.1:13639-26973 GCA_002740465.1 Stenocereus thurberi
ATACATCACTAAAAATGTGAAACAAAAAATAAGTAAATAACATAGACATCCAACCAAAACCAACCTACGCTTCCCTCTCACCCGGTCGCACCCCTCTACGGTCCGACTTCCTCTAGCCCTAGCCAGAGCATAACTCCAAGGTAACCACCCTAAACCTAGCTAGAAACACCACGCATAACCAGTGCAGCGAGCAGTTGCATAGCCAACCTTCCAGAACCGCCAGACATAGCCCGTGGACCGGTTAACCGCCCATCATGCCCCACCGTCTAACCTGTCAAACCAAAGCAGATGATCAAAATAGAGGAATAAAAACAAGGTAAAGAGAGCTAATTGTCGACAGCCAAGTGTTAGCCGCCCCCAGGCTGGAAGTTATCATTGGCCCCTAAAGTTTGGATAACCCCTTCACCAGAGCTACCTTCTCCGAGCTACACCGGTTACAGCCCTCTGGCTAGATTAGAGTAATAGAGCTGATGGACACCAGCGAATTGCCAACTGATGCTGGTTCCCACGCCTCCAGCTGGCTAGTGGAACCGCTTGTCTTCATTGTGCCTGACGTCTGCACACGACCATTCTGTGTTTGCGTTTATGTTCAGACTGAAGTAGAGAAAAAGTAGGAGAGATAATAGAGAGAGAGACAATATGCGAATTTGCAAACATGTACACTATTGATAAAATCTTAAAACATTAACTAGTCAAAGGACTTCTTAATGACATTTTCATCAAGGACAAAGTCCACAATGTATCATGTATATGTCACGAGAAAAACAAGTTAGAGCATCCTTCAAATCAATCAAGTGTATATAAACCACAAAAGCCTTAGAATTGTTACACTTGGAGTTGTGTTGACCTATTAGAATGTAGAGTCTATGTGCTAGTGAGTATGTATTTGTTATTGCTGATGATTATTCCACATACACAAGGACTCTGTTCGTGAAGGACAAGATTGAAACCTTCAGAGAATTTGTAAGACTAATCAAATAAGTACAGGTGCAAAATGGTTTGATAGTGAGATCAATCAGAAGCAATCATAGAAGTAATGCTGATTAAGAAGACTTCATTGAATATTTTGAGAAACATGGAATATCTCACAACTTTCTAGCTCTAAGAACTCCTTACCAAAATGGAGCAAATGGAAAGAAAAATACAGGTTTTGAAGACATGGCTAAAGCCATGATTTGTTATAATGACCTTCGAAAGCACTTTTAGGCAAAGGCTATTAGCACAACCAACTATTTTCTCAACAGATGCCTAATCAACCGATCCTAAAGAAAACAACCTATGAACTATTAAAGGAAAAGGCACCAAACACATCCTACTTCAAGGTATTTGGAAGCAAATGCTAAATTCACAATCATGGCAAGACCAATCTTGGTAAGTTTGAACAAGGAGTGAAGAAGATATATTTATGGGGCATACATTCTACAGTGAAGCTTATGGGGTATTCATTTTATAGTAAAGCATATAGAGTTTATAATAAGAACACCAGAATTATTAAAGAAAACATTCATGTTGCCTCTAATGAAAACTACAATGGGCATATTAGGTCATTCTCTTTTCAAGAACTTCAGTTAAACACGAACACTGATGATAATGAAGAATAAGAAATGTAACTTAGAAGAACTTCTGTTAGATCCAACTATAATAATAGGATCATAAGGCTAGAGTTTCTAACTCTCTAGCATCTATAAGAGAAGAAATGTCAAGACAAAATAGAGGATTTAAGTATCAATTAGCTTATCAGATTCAAAACATAATGTTGAACGTAGATAGTGGGGTAAGAACTCAGCCATCACTCAAACCCTTATGTGTCTTTTATTCATTTCTATCTGTTATTCAACCTGAGAGTTCCATAGAGATTTTTAAGGATCTTAATTGGAATATAACTATGCAAGAGAAACTCAGTCAGTTTAAAAGAAATAAACTTTGAACTCTAACCATAGACATGAGAACAACACTATTACATGAACAAAATGGGCGTTTAGAAACAAACTCGATGAGGCTGGAACATTTGTTAAGAGTAAAGCTGGACTTTTTTATAAAGTTTATAATCAAGATGAGGGAATATACTATGATGAGACATATACCCTCATAAATAAACTAAAGGATATGAAACTTCTATTTGCGTTTGCATCATTCATGAATATTAAATTGTACCAACTAGATGTGAATGTGACTTTTTTAATGGGTACCTGAAGAGGAGGTATATGCTGTGCACTCTCTTGGTTGTGAAGAATTAGAGAAGCCAAGTCGTGTATACAAACTACCAAAAGTTCTCTATGGTACTAAGCAAGCTCCAAAGCCTGGCCTGGAAAACCAAGCAAATTTTTACTAAATCAAGGTTTAAGAGAGCAAAATTGATAATATCCTGTTCACAAAGGACAGAGGACAAAGGTCAAGTTTCCTTAGTTTTATGGATCTATGCTGTTTAGAGCCACCAATTACAAGTCGTGCAAGGAATTCTTTGATCCTATGAGCAAGGCGTTTGACTTGAGTCTATTGGGAGAATTGAACTTCTTCCTTGAACTGAAAATCTAGCAATGTGAAGAGAGGACCTTCATAAACCAGTCGAAAAACATCAAGGAACTGCTCAAGAAGGTCAATATGACACATAGCAAGGCGATTGCAACTCCAATGTCAACCACCTGTAAGCTTGACAAAGATCACAGTGGAAAAGTAGTCTCTTGGAAAATGTATAGATGTATGATTGGATCACTACTATTCTAATAGTAAGTATACCAAACATCATGTTCACTGTATCCTTATATACTAAGTTTCAATAAGCCCTAAAAGAATCCCACCTTAGTGCTACAAAGAGGATTCTCATATATTTATTAAGGACACTAACTCTGGGACTATGGTATCCAAGAAGAGATTACTTTGAACTAGCAGGGTACTCTGACATAGATTATGCATGATGCGAAGTATAGAGGAAAAGCACATTAGGAGTATGTCAATTTTAAGGATAGTTAGTTGCCTTTATAGTACTCCGGGAGACAAAATTTAGTAGTTATGTCAATTGTAGAAGCAAAATACATAGCAATAGGAACTGTTATGCTGAATTACTATGGATGTCATAATGACTCAATGACCTTGGCATTAATTATAGAGTTGTGACACTATTTAAATGCATCAACATGACCTAAGAATCTTGTACAATAGTCAAGGACGAAATGCATCAAGGTAATGCATCACTTCATGAGAGACCACGTTGAAAAAGGTGATGATTGTTAAAATTTGTCCCACTAAGAAACAACTTGTTGATATATTCACTGAATCATTAAGTGAAGAACAATTCAACTTCATTAGAAGAAAATTAGGAATAATAGACCTAGAGGTATAGATTGAGGGGAGCTATCCTACTTACCTGCCTTGGTATTAACAAGTTTCTCGAAGTTCTGTGCATGAATAATGATGAAAGAAATGGTTAGTGACACTGGCCTAGCTCTTATGCTTATCCTGATTAGAGACATAAGTTATAATTTAACAGTCTATAGACTCTTATAAGTATAGTAAATTTTGGTGCATTTTAACCTTTGACTCCATCTAATTAATAATTGGCAGTTTTAGGTAAACGTTTTTAGACTTTTTATACTTAAATAGATTTCAAATTTTCAATAATAAATTTAATTGAAATGGTTTACCTTTTGAAATAGTAGTTCATTTACCAGTTGTAGCCTTTAGGTATTTATTACATGTGCATCCATTGGTTTATCTCTCCAACTATCTCAGCAGGCTCATTCCTTGTGTTCACATCTTATCACTCTTGCTGTTTTCACTCCGCTATTACTGCTTTCTTCTTTTAAAAGTTCACTCTAAACTAAAAGTTAGACCTTAACTAGTCTACTCCACTTTTCCTTAACTAATTATATGATAATGGATAAGAAACAAAGTGCCTCTAAGCAACCAACATACGGAGAAGCCTCCAATCCAGTCTCAAAGAGAATAAGGGGATCTAGAATTCATAAAGGGTCACTACCCAGAAATATCGATCTAACAAATTTTCAAATCTTCATCTTTGTCTAGATCTTATACCAGAGATGATGAAAACTATGCCTACATCTCTGCAAAGTATCCATCCTCATGGTTCACAAAGTTGGGGGTAGTTAAATATCCGTTCTTTGAAAGTCATACCTATGCAGTCTATGAGAACCTTGGCCTAGAATTCTTAAGAAATAGTGAATGTAGCTTTGGACCCAATTAGAGTCTCTAGACTATTAAAAAATTTTTTAATTGGATGAAGAGCTTTAACTGGAGTGTGTGATGATGTTTTATGTCAATCTTAAGGAAGAATTTTCTATAGAAGGTACCTATTACTCCACTTTAGTTAAAGGCCTCAAAATTGAGTTCACTATAGACAAATTCAAGAAATGTCCACGGATCAACCACTACAAAAGATCCAACCTTTGCCACCTCTCTGAGTCTAAAGCCTTCACAAAGTCTCCAAATAAATATCACATGATTCAAAATTAGGAGGTTTATCTTACAGTATCTTCTATTGTGAGGCTAGGATTTTACAGTAAGTCATAATTTGCAGCTTTCTTCCCCACAAGTTTTCAATGGAAAACCCCAATGATCAAGTCCTCACCCTCATATATCAAATTCTAGAGCCTTATGAAGTAAATCTTCTTGATATAATTCCATCTTACCTCGAAATCATAGCCACTGATCACCTCAAAAGGAACTCTTTTCTACCTTATGCAAATCTTCTCACTCTTATCTTCAAGAATTTCAATGTTGCTCTCCTAGAGGAGAACCTCATTGGAGGACGGACCCCTTGATATCATTGATAAAACTACTGTGATCAACATAAAGTATAACAAAGCTAGGGACAAGTAGATCCATCATGATAATCTGGTAGATAAAGGGCAAAACACTACCTCAATAAGCAAGATTTTAGAGTTGGGACATCACATGGCAGTGAGATGTCAAACACTGTAATTACTCTCCTTCGGAGTAAAGTCTCAAGATTCAGTGCAGTGGGGAACTGGATTAAGTCAAAGGAGTCAAGGCTTAGTGATGTCAGTATAGGTCTTCAAGCCCATGTCACTGATTTGAAAAAAATGGTGACGGTGTTCACTACTATGAATGAAGAAGAATCTCATGGAGTGTTAGACGATAGTATAATTATCTCTACAAGGGTGACCAAATTAAATTAACTAAGGACTATGAATTACAGCCTCTACTAAGCCCCATCAAGGACTCTGCCAATAAACCATTTGAGAATTTTAGAACTTCCTAAGAATGCTCCTGCCTCTACTATCGTTTCCAAGACCTGCCAAGTTCACCTCTATCCATGGCACTTGAACCTCCCAGAAATAATCTCTCTCTCTCTCTCTCTCTCTCTCTCTTTCTCTCTCTCTCTTCTATTCTATTAACTCACTCCATTCAGACCACCATCTGAAGCATGTAGTAATCCCATGGTTCTAGTTATAATTTTGTTTGTTTATATGCTTAGTTAGGTCTTCATGGTCACTATTGCCCTGTCACTACCCTTCTATGCTCATCTTTGTACTCCTCAATTGACGTTGTTTTTGAGCAATTGGGCCTATTAGATAAGAGACATTCTATTATGTAATAGCATTTCCCCCTCTAATAAAAAGCGATATGATATTGTTTTTCCATAAATCTTTCCTCTTTTCATGCCCATATTTCACTTTCCTCCCTCTTGATGAAATTTTAGGAAAAACATGATGATGTGGGTGACGTGTTGCGTTGCTTGCATTTTTTTAGGTATTTATGATGGAGGGAGTATAAGAGACATGAGTTTCCCAATTTGGTGGGAGCATTAAAGACACTGAGGGTTTACATCCTCTTCCTATATTTTCCTCTATCTGACAAGGCTAAGTGCTATGCTACCTTAGGTTGTGATGAGCTTAGTTACCTTTCATCAAAAAGGGAGAGATTGTTGGGTCAACTAACTCACAACCAAGTTTTAATAAAAGGCAATATGATCTATCATGTCTAATAAGAGTGACTACATCATAAAGTTAGAGATATTATGACCATTGTCAGAGTTATACATATGATAGCGGTCATCATAGTAGCACGCTTAGAATGAACAATTCTAAGCAATCTCATCAAAATAAAATCCTTGCAAACTGCTGAGCATATTATTTTATTATTTTAATAATATTTATTTTACAATTGACGACATATTGCTCAAGCTCACTATTAATACTGACTATTGAATTGATTGTTTAAAAAAATGAGCCCTTTGACATTGCACCAGTAACATGATTCTCAACTTGAATGAATGAAAAAGATTAATTTTTAAATATGTTTTTGAACATATTTCTTGTTGATCATCACATAATCCTTCTTGATCATACTAGGGAGTGTTTTACATCATGACCTTGAAAAAAAATGAAAAACCAGGCACTAGCATCTAGGCAAGTTGAATTTCAAAATTACAAGAGAAATCACTAGTTGTCAACATCAAGCAATTACTGTAACTCCCTTATTAATCTGATCATAACAAATTATCCAAAAGATTAAGGCATAATAGCTAAATCAACATCTACTTTCATCAGATAGACGATAGCAAACCACTCCCCTTTTGAGAAAAAGTCGATTAAGCACATGTCAAGAAGATTTGTCCAAAGAGGAATGATTCAAACTCCCAGAGACAGCTGTCAGAATCATTTCTATAGTTTCAATTGAAGAGTTTTGATTAAAGTTGCTATAATGGCTATATCATCCGTATCCAATGGCTTAAACACCATCAAGGGGGTTTACAAATAGAAAAATCATTTGAACGCAAAAAGTTATAGCACCCGATTATAAAAACAAGCACATTGTACCCAATTTTAACCTTCACATTCATTGCTTTTAATTCTTTCTATTATTGGACTGTCAAAAGTGAGTGTGAGGCACTACTTCTATACTGTAAGTGTTGTCCTCTTAACAATATGTGCGAAATGTAGCAGTTATGTCAAAGTTCCTTGAGAAAACACTATTTATTAGTAAGGAGCAAGGGTCATCTTGTTGAAATGTGTAAACATTATTCAGAGTTCTTAACGAAAACTCTGTAGACAACAAGGAGCAGTGAGACTTTTGTTGGTCAGTGTGCTTCTGGAAGTTGAGGACCTCTAGAAGATGGGCCTATTGGAGTGTCTAGAGAAAACTCTAATAGTAATTTGATTGACTCCTACGATCAAGGAATCAAGGTACCTTAGGTGAGAACACAACCTAAGGTTGAATTGGGTGAAGCTTATGGAAATCCTTATGTCTTTGTCCTCATTGTGACACTATTTGACTATCTAGCTTTCAGTTTAAACTTATCTTGATTAATTTGTTTCAAACATGCTTATATCTATTTTTCTCTGCCATTATTTGATTTGATCCAATTATTTTTAAAAAGTACTATGATCTTACTACTTTATTCACCCCCTTACAGAGATTTCCTTTATTCAAAGAGGATCGACACAATCCCAATATTTGGTTGATAAAAAGAGTGTGGATTCCCTCTCACCGCCTAACAATGTGCATGCTGGCTTGAACAAAGGGTAATAGCTAACTTTGTAGCTTCCTGTGGGAAGGCAAATCATATCACATTTATGTTAATTTTAGAGAAAATTATTTTCAAAGAAAAATTTTAAAAAAAAGAGTTACTGAATTGCAACAATAAAGGCCTGTTCTTTTCGTTGGTAAATCCTCATTTTCCAATCTGTTCAACTCTTGCAATCTTTTTCAATTTTTACCAATCCTTCTCAACCATTCGGAAAAAAATATTAATCCTTCCTAGCCCTTCTCAATCTTTTCCATTAACAATCCTTACTAATCTTTTCTAAATATTCCTAATCCTTCGAAAAAATAGTTACTTTTTAGGGTTAACTTCTTCCCAACTCTTGCTAAGTTTTACCAACTTTTCTCAATCAATCCTTCCTATTAATTCTAAAAAAATACCAATGTTTCCCAAACCTTACCAATCATTCTCAATTTAACCTTTTTTTAACCCTTATTTTCGAATGGAAAGAACAAGCCTTAACTTAGCAATTTAGTATGACACCTTTTGGATTCTTTACTTTCAGTAACTTTATGACTTGTGCTTGCTGGCATTACCAAATATAATAGGATGACATGTTCTTTGTTTGTGTTTATTAGTTGTGATGTGCGCATGCATCAAGAAATGTCAATGTCTAATTCTTGTTGAATGTCTCTTTGTACTTGCTTTGATTTCCTTTTTTGTTAGTATAATACCAAAATCATTGTTGAAGGACGAGTGCTCATAAAATTTAAAAATATTATATTCAATGATGACAACATTGTGATTATGAATAAGCTTTTCCAGGAATCTCAAACATAAGTAAAGAGTCTTATAGGCAAAGACCTAAGAGAGAGTCTAGTGAAACCAAGGCCATGACAATAAAGCCAAGTTAGGTTCGATCATACAACTAATTAGCAATAGGAAGAGTGCCCAACTTGACTTATATGCCATGGTCGTCTCTTCAAACTTCCATTGTAGAACTCTTCACTCATATGTGACATTCCCTACAATCTCCCTTTTACACATGAGTCTCAACATATAAGCTCCCCCTTAAGCAAAAGTTTTGTCTCAACATATAAGCTCCCCCTTAAGCAAAATTTTTTACCAAGGTGCCAAGCCACCGTCAAGAGTACACCCACACTCTACTCCACAGAGTCTGCATACCACTTTACATCGAGCCTCCATGTCATCCACTCTATTTTAGGAGGAACGACCATGCATTCCATATATTTTTTGATGTTGTCCATGATGCTTTCTTGTGTTAGCACCTAAGACCTTACATATGACATAGAGTCACGTAAGTAGGACATGTGTTCCTGCTCAATCAACACCCGCGTGCCACTTCACCAAGGCCGTCTATCTGGTCCACCATCCTACGCCATTTCTACTAAACCAAATAAACTAACGGCTCTGCTACTATATGTCAGGGAGAATCCAAGAAGAAGTCCAATCAAACCAAGGCCATGACAACAACCCCAAGTAAGATTCCTAAAACCAATTGAAAATAGGAGTAGGGCACTTGACTTATCCTTATAGCCCTTGGTTATAACCAACTCCTTCCTTAGATGTAGTGTTAGAGCCGATGGTGTGTTCACCAAAGTAAAAATGGCGCGGAATGGTGAACTCGATGGATGAGCTTAGTGAAGTGACATGCGGGTGTTGATCGAGTGGGAACACTTTTGCTCTGGCATAGCTCGATGGCATGGGTAAGCTCTTGGTGATATCATTAGAAAGCACCATAGACAAAGAGTGACATGTGGTATGCATGATTAAATACTCCTAGAATAGAGTTGATGGCATGGCAATTCAATGTAGACTGTGGAACTCTACAGAGTTGAGTGCAGATATGCTGTCATGTTAGGGAAGATCCAAGATGAAGTCCAGTCAAACCAAGGGCATGATAAAAAGCAAGTAAAGTTCTATCATAAAACCAATTGGTAATAGGAGTAGCCCACTTGGCATTATAAATCATGATCCTATTCTTCAAACTCCCGATTTGGGACTCAAGCTCATGTATGACATTCTCAATAATCTCGCCTTCACACATGAGCCTCTTCTACACCAGATCATGTAAGCTTCCCCTTAAACAAAAGTCTTTACAAAGGTGTCAAGTTACCATCAAGAGCACACCTGTACTTAACTCCATAACAATCTACACACCACTCCACACCAAAGCTCCATGCCACCCACTCTGTTCCAAGAGTATCGATAGTGCATGCCAAGTGTAATCCATTCTTGTTCATGGTGGTTTTACATCCACCAAAGAGTTGACACATGCCATCGAGCCCCGGCAGCAGCGAACTTGTTCCTGCTTAATCAATATCTGTGTGTCGCTTCACTGAGCTTCAGAGCTTCCCCACGGGGTCTACCTTTTCCACACCTTTTTGCCTAGCCAAATACATCATTGGCTCTGATACGACATGTTGGGGAGAGTTCAAGAGGGAGCTCAATCAAACTAAGGCTATGAAAACAAACTCAATTGAGGTTCTATCCTAAAACCAATTGGTAATAAGAGGAATAGCCGACTTGACTAGTGCTCATGGCCCTTGGTTAAAGCTGGCTACCCCTTGGGATCTCCCTAACATGTGGTATCAAACTCGATAGTGTGTTTGCCTAAGCAAAAAAGGTTCAGAATAGTGAATCCCACAGACGAGCTTAGTGAAGTGACATACGGGTGTTGATCGAGCAAAAACATGTTTGCTTTGGTGTGGCTCGATGGCATGGATGAGCACTTCTGGTACCATTTGAAAACATCGTGGATAAAGAGGGACATATGGTATGCATAGCCGGTAGTTCTTAAACAGAGTGGGTGGCATGGAGACTCAGTGTAGAATGGTATACGAAACTCTATGGCGTTGAGTGCGAGCATGCTCTTAATAATGGCTTGGCACCTTTATAAAGACTTCCTATTTGTAATATCCGCATTCTTTATTTTTACATTAAGCTGACTATCTCACCTTATGCCATTATAAAATCATATTTTATTAACTATATAAGTTAAAATATTATTGATGTGCTCATGTAAGCAGTAATTTTTTAAAAATGGATACTATTATTATTATTATTATTAGTTTGAAAATTTTTCAATGATTTTAATAAGGGTTAATGAGGATTATTAACGGGTACTAAATCGAGTAGGAATTCGAATACGATTGGATTGCCAACCTTCAAATTAGTTTCGAGGTTCATTTAATCGAACCTTGATATATTTAGGAATGAATAATCAACGGAGGAATGTGTTATCGATTCGGGTTTGGAATACGGGATACGAGATTAGACTAGCGGTGTTAAGTATTGGGTAAGCTTGAAACAAAAATAAGGAATGAGGGGTATATTGGTGAAATTATTTTCTTCCTCCTCCTCGCAGATGTGAGCCCCCTGACCCTCTTTCATCTTCTCCCTCTTTGTTGCTCTTCTTCCTCATCTTTGCTCCTCCACACATGCGTCATTGAAGCACCGAATCCCACCAGATTGTCATTTCACCCAGCACTAATTTCCTCAGATTTCACCTCCCTAGCATCAAACAAACCTTTGCAGCAAATTCCTGTCAGAAACTCAAATGAAATTGCCATATTTTAGTGGGTTGAGCGCTGAATTGAAGCCCCAGACGCTTGTTAAAGCTTGGCTATGCAATCTTCTTTCTAGTTGCTTCGAATCCTCTATAAATTAGGAGTAAATTTGCAGCTTCAAACATCCATCAGAACCTCAAGCCAGTGAGTGAAGTTTGGGTCGAATTGGGTTTGTTTTTGCATGGGCTACGAGTGGATTGGATCTGTTCGTGCGTCAGGGAGCCAGGGTCAGCAAATGGGGGTTTTTCAGCACTTAAAGTCAAACCAGCAACCTTGAAATCGAACCTCTAGCTTGGATTCCAGGTGGGTGTTCTCTCCTACTAAATTATTAGTACTTTCAATGAATTTCACTGATTTTAGTTAATGCAGGTTAGAATCTGAGTTAGTAGTCAGTATTTGGAGAATTTCGAACTAAAATTGAGCAATTATGGTGATTATGCTGATTTTGGGATTCTTCCATATCAAGTTGATGCATGGTTGTAACAAGTTGTCAGTTTGAAGATTCGTAGAGTAAGCAGAATATTGCCATAGAAATGCTGTTGCATCAGTTTAATATGCTTAAATTTTGTTTTGAAGGTTGTATGTGAATGCTAGGTCCATAGGATGCTAACTGCACATTTGAGGTAATATTATAGCAAGCTGAATTCTCCTTAAATGTTACTGCCAGACTAGTATGGGTATGTTTATTGATGTTTGTGGCAATTACATGAGAATGCTATGCCTCTGGATGTTGGTTTGTGAACTAAACGATTGAATTATTGTACTGATGAACCCAGTTGATAGTTGGATAGTTTGAGGTGGAACTATTGAGTGATTCGAGGTTGTTGTAGTCGTTGTTGTGTGAGGAGGGAGCCTGGGTATTATATTGACCGTAATCGTGTGGATTGCGAGGTACATGGAATTATTAAATTGATTCTGCTGAAATTATTGCCCCAAAGTGTTACGAATGTGCTACCTATGAAACCCTTTTCTCTTGATGTTGTTAAGTGATGCTACGTGATTTCTTTGTGATTTTAGACATGTTCAAAAAGGGTTGTTAAAGGCTTGTTTTCATAATTGCAAATGTTTTGAGTATTTACCAGTTGCCCATTAGTTTGTTAAGATGTATGAAGCGTAAAAAGTCCTAAATTATCGAACTACTTAGTGAATGACCCAATTGAATAGTAGATAGGTTTAAGAAGTTAAAAAGCAAACTAGTAACGAGTTCGAAAATGTTTTGAGACTTTGGTTTGTTACTGTCTTTCTTTGAGTTTGAAAAGGATTGAAAAGAATTGAAAAAGGGCAACTGAAGGTGTTTATTACGAAACTTAGTTTGAATTTTATGCGAGCCACTTACTTTAAGTTTTAAATTGCGAGTTAGTAAACTGATTATGATTGTAAGAAGCCTTTTATGCTGAAAATGAAAGAACCATAAGCCATTAGCAGGGTTATGGACTATTTTGGCTAGACAAGCATGATTTTAATGAAGTAAGCAACTATTAAAGAGAAATGATTCGTGATTGACCAAAAGGTGAACCTTACTGTATGTAATAGTGACATCTTTTTATAACCTAAGAGGGTTTAATTTAATTTTAAAGGCTAAGATAGTGCTAGGCAATTGGCTAGGCCTAGAGAGTTAGGCCCAAAAGTGGGAAACCTAGAAGATCCTAACGAGGGTAATGTTCAATCACATCTGATGAAACCGTGAGGGTGGGAACTGGACACAAGATAGGGCATGAGTGGTTTCCCCAAAGGTAATGTTCAATGACATGTGATAGAACCTTGAGGGTGAGAACTGGACGTCGGGTAAGGCAAGAACTGTTTCCTCTAAAGGTAATGTTCGATGACATGTGATAAAACCTTGAGGGTGGGAACTGAACGTAGGATAAGGCGTGAGGTATTTTGATGACATGTGATAGAACCTTAAGGGTGGGTACTCGGTGCAGGTTATTATAGCAAGCTGAATTCTATTTAAATGTTACTGTCAGATTAGTACGAGTATGTTTAGATGCTGTGTGTGGTAATTACATGAGAATGCTATGCCTCTCGATGTTGGTTTGTGAGCTAAATGATTGAATTATATTACTTATGAACCAAGTAAGTAGCCGGAAGGTTTGAGGTGGAACTATTGAATGATTTGAGGTTCTTGTGGTAGTTGTTGTGTGAAGAGTGAGCCTGGGTTTTATATTGATCGTAACCGAGTGGATTGCGAGATATATGGAATTATTGGATTGATTCTGCTGAAATTGTTGCTGCGGAAGTGTTACAAATGTCCTACCTGTGAAACCCTTTTCTCTTGA